>JAAGAY010010102.1:7379-21548 GCA_011801015.1 Ardeotis arabs | reverse complement strand
CAGCGGGGCCGCCCCGTCGCGGCGCGGCCCCTGACGCTTCCCCCCCTCCCGCCGCCTTTGTCCGCTTGGGCCGGGTCCGTGGGTGTGGGAAGGGCTGCGCCCGTTTTCCTCCCGGTGCCGCGGCCGGGCGCTGCGCTCGAGGGGTTTCCCGCTGGGATGAAACCTGTGGGCAGCGGTGGGCACCAGCCGTGCCGGCGGCGATGGCGGCCAAGCCGGGAAGAGTCCAGCGTGGCCGCCTCTTGCCCACCGCGCTCTGCCGGAGCCGGCCCGGCCGCGGGCAGCCACGGCCTGGCCCTGCCCCGAGCACAAACCCCAAACACCCCTGTCCGCCCTCTTCAGATTTTCCCTCACCAGGCCAGAACCATACTCTTGTCTGAAGTATTTTTTCAAGATTCGTTTTTTATAGCTCCATAAGCGCTGCCGTAACTACCCCTGTGTGAGGAGTCCCACGGACGGGGGGCGCAGAGGCCGAAATATTTACCCCGCAGCCTCACGAAACAGAAGGGTCAGCTCTGGCCTCGCAGGAAGAGCTGCAAGTGGAGGAATGTCCTTTGAAAGGCTGAAGTATGCACACAAAAATGAGAAACATCCACAGGTGTTTCTGCTCATAAAGGGCTTCCTGCTGCTGGCAGCTTAGAGGGGAAGGCCGACACAGAAACATACAATGACTTTTTTTTAAAGGATTTAGCTATTCTACACTGATGACAACAAAACCCCAAACCACCAAGCCAAATCACTTGAAAGCTGGTTGTTTTGTTTATCAACGCACAGCTGAGAGTTTTTTCAAATGTGTGCCAGAACCTGACCGTCAACATAGAAAAACAACTTTTCATGTTTTTAACTACCCTGCAGTGTGTATCCTTCGGTTTATGCAACAGCCTGAATTAAATATATGAAAGGAAATTTCAGTTATATGTTAGCTGCTGAGAGTAAAACTCGGACCAGGTGGGTAACTCAATTTCAAAGGAATTGCATCTGCTCCCTGTGTCTTCATCTGGTCACAGGCCACAGTTTGTCCCTGAACAAATCCCTGAACACATAATATGGTTTTGCCAAGAGCTAGCATTGGTAGTAAAGGAAAAGAATTTATCCTCTACAGGAGACTCAGATCTGGTAGGTAGCTCCTGGAAACTCTGGCATCTCCAGGTTTTTGTTTTCAATTGATCATCTTCGATCACCATGCCAGCCTGTCTTAGAAAAGCCTTTTGTTGGTATTTATTTTCTGTTCTTCCATTTTTCTTGCTGATTCCTTCCCCTGCAGTCTTCTCCCCGTCATAGCTCTCTCGGCAAGTCACATTTCCATATTTCCCAAAAATGTGGGGAAAAATTATCTGGTAATTGTAAGCCAGCATAGCATGTTTAACTTCAGTACTGACTTGCAGACAACAATCTTATGGACCATCTGTAGCTGTTGCTTTTGTCTGTCAGCAGGGGACAAGTTGAACCTCTCCAACACTTCCCAGCCTTAATTATTCCTTCCCAAGTACTATCTCTTGGACAAACCATTGAAAGGTCCATCTGACAAAGAGAAATATCTCCATCCTCTTTCCACTGCTCCCAGCATCATGGAGGCATTTGTAGAAGGCTGAGAAGAGGGAGAACAATGCCAGGCTGGTATTGCCTGGTTGTGCTGGGGTGAGGTGAGAGCCTTCTGGGACCAAAAGCTGTTTCTTGTTCTCAGAAAGAAATTTTAAAGGAAGACTATTTCATAGCAAAGAACAACAAAAGATTAGAGCTAAGGTCCTAGCCACAAGGCTACTCCTTAGAAAACTCCATATCAGCACCACATGATGGCAAAGTCATATCTCATCAGAAGTGTTTTTCGAAAGATGGTTTTGAAAAGCGGGAAGGATTGATAAAATTATGTTAAGTGTACAAGCCCTGAAGTGCTAATCTTCAGGCACAGTTCAAGGAGAAAATCCTGCTCCCAGTGCACTAGTGTTTTGAAACTCACTATAATCAGGGATGTCTGTCTCCAGAAGCTTAATGAGCAGTTTAGAAACAGTAATTACCACATGTACAGCACTAGAAGAAACTTAATAGAGAAAAAGGCACATGCTT
Organism: Ardeotis arabs; assembly: GCA_011801015.1. NCBI lineage: Eukaryota > Metazoa > Chordata > Aves > Otidiformes > Otididae > Ardeotis > Ardeotis arabs. Next base: position 19,487 of record JAAGAY010010102.1, on the reverse strand, counting down.
AGGACAAACATTTAAACTTCTTTACATCTAGACTACCTCTAGAGAAATCACTTCAAAACAATTAACAGGATATCTTATATACATACGGAAGATGTCTCCTGTTGAACTCAAGCTTCTAACTGGCTGAACACGAGGAATGAGGAATCTTCCACATGTTTTCCAGCATGTAACCAGCCGACCAACTTCAGAGCACCTCCAAGAGAGCCTGGACATACTTTGTGGCAGCACGGGAGCTACTGAGTCGGACAAACCCCTGGTTCTGGAAAGAGTAGAGGCTGGGAAGATGTCTTCTCATCTCTGCCCCATGTTATCCTGTAATGGCATTGAGGGGTAGTCTCATCTTCTGAGTGTTAGCCACCTCTGAGCACCACCTTCTCCTTCTGACTCTGCAAGATTCCAGTGCATGGTTCTCAGTCAGGAGTGGTGGCTGTATCTGCTCTGGTACCTGGGAGAAGCGTGAATCTCACCCTTATTTTGTGTCAATGTCCAGCGGTAAGGAGTAAAACAGATACACTGTACTTCAGATGGCAAATATAATTTCATTGTACATTTCATTTAGTATCTTCTCTTTTCCTCCACCATGAAAGAAGAAAGATTATCTGACAGAGAGCATACTCCAAGCTCTGCTGAAGTTAATGAAAGGCTTCCCAACGACTCCACTGTTAGCTGGACCAGGCTTTTGATTTCTGATTCCCTCCTATCTCCCTTTGCTTATCACTAGTCAGAAAAACTTAATCTTTTCTCCTCCTTTTAACAGAAATCTTTTTGCACTTCTAATCGGTTTCATTGCCACTTTGGGATGCTCTTTCTGCGGATAGCCTGAATACTAAATGCAATAGTTAAAATGGATTTTCGATATCAAACTCTGTCCTCCTCTCACAGAGTGCCATTCCTTTTACTGACCGCTTCATTAGCATGCATTAGGTCTATTGTAGTATTGGCGTATAGTTGCACATACACTATTAATGACTATAACACAAAAAAATATATACTTGCTTTCTTTTTCAGAAATGTTATCTGTGATTACACTGCTACTTATCTCCACACAAGCTGCTTTATTATCTCCTTCGGGGTTTCAGATTTCTGCCGCTGTCTTGGACTCTGCAGAATTTATCACAGAGCTCCTAGAAGCCTATGAAGCAGTCTTGTTCTTCTCCACACAGACTGCAGATCTCTCTCACATGAGGAATGCACGCAACACTCCTGCCCGTTGCTGTATTTTATGCGCCTGGCTCGCAAAAAGCATAACACAGGAATGTCATCATTCCTAGGCAGCAAACAACGTATCTTATGGCCCCTTCAGTCATAGCAGCCATGTTAAGGTAGATGTAATCTCTGCAGTATAGCCATTGTAGTCTACAGAATAGACTAATTTTACAGGTAAAAATACATTATTTTTGTCAACTTGCATAAAAGCTGGTGAAATCTTTACCTACATTTTTCTTACAGAAAAGCTCAAGGTAGTAGAGAAGAAGATAGGTAGATGTTTTTTAATTATTGGCAAGTCAGAAATTTCCCTGTTCATACCGTCTTTAGGCATTTGTCTACAGGAAGGGAAACAGTGGAAGACCTTTTGCATTATTTCTATTAAGAGCAAGGAGTGTCTCAAAAAGACTGTGTCCTTTCTGGTAGAGCACCATACAGTGTTTTATAAACCTATCCTGACAGTAGGCATCTGCTGAAAGGCTGAATTTAATTCAGACTTGATAAATACTATTTAAATATACAGGTGCTTGTGTGCTTTATTGGTTTCCTTAATGAAACATTTATTTAATAAACTGATCAGTAGTGCTTGGTGAAGCTTAGCGAACAGTAACATCTGAGGAAAATTTGCTACCCAGGAAAGTCTTGGGTTTAGGCATTAGCATTGATGTATTTTCTCTTCCAAACCCCCTCCCTCCCAAACAATTTTTTTTTCGTAGTTCCGTATGAGAATTAAGAATCTGAGTAATGAAATAGTCCTTCTTAAATATCTATATTGCTTTTGAGTATGTATGATTTTCCTGAATCAAAATCAGAAATATAAGAACTTAATCCAAATTAGACTTTCATTTCCTTTCAAAACTAAGCATTAGCTATTAAACACTCATGACATAAAATCCATGAAATGAGTTAACTATCAAAGTAAAAAGTACTAGGAGATATAGTTTATAATCTGACTAATAATCCTCTTTTTTTTCTTTTAAATTTCAGGGGTTTTATTTTGAAAATTTTATCCTGCACATGGTTTAGGGGACAACGGTAAGTTTTTGTGAACAGCATCCCTTTTTAGAATGACAGTCAGTGAGGAAGGTGTGTAAAGGGATGAGCAACAAGCTGGAGATTACCAAGCTAAAATGTGGTATCAATGCTCTGGCCGTTGTTATTTTTCACATTCCTTCTACAGAACCTTTTAAATGATTAGCCAAACCTTCAATTACATAGGGAAGCATTGAAGTAGTATGGAGAGCTCTGTACTAAATTATCTCAGTGCCAGGAAAAGTGGTGTACCCCAGAAAGCAATAAATCTCTGTAGTTTGTCAGGGGCAGTCAAGATTTAGCATTATTCTAATACTTAGTTTTCTGCCTTAGGAAAAATCCAGCAGCCCAGGATTCAGGGAACCATGAATATGACTTAAAGCTCTCTCTCACATTGATTCAGGGATGCTACACTTGGCCCAGAATTTTTAAATTATATAAAATACTTGTAGAAAGCATTTCAAAATTACTAAATATTATCTTCTCTTTAATAAAGTTGATTGTTTACAAGTACATATTACTGTGCTGTAAACTTCATAGGAAGTGTTAGCTTCTGTCACATTCAATGCAATTAAAGCAAGACCTCTGAAGACAGAGGCTACCATTGGAGAGCTATTTACGAGAAGCAGATGAATGTCCCCACTTAAGAAACAATTATCTCAGTGAAATTCAGGGTTCTGCTCCAAACAGAATGCTTTTTTAGTTTTAAACAGAATAATTCAGAGCACAGTCACGATGTCTCCGTCATTCAGTGCTGAATGGGATTTTAAAAGCTTATGTTGGGGATAGGTAGATGAAAGTTTCATTGGACCAGCCGTTGCTGGTGAAGGATGCATTAGTGTTCAAAGAACAGCTCTATCTGGTATGGTACATTTTCTCTTACAAAGTCTGCTCTATCTTCTGTTTTCTGTATTATCTCAGTTTGTCATTGTTATTTAGCACCTATGATAAGAGCAGAATGGAGGGGTGGTAAGAAGGTCTCTGGGTTTTTAGATTTTTCCCCGCTCATATAATTAACCTACTGAAATTATTCTTCCTAAGAAATCTACAGTGCGAACAGCCAAATGTCACCTTTTCCTGCAGCATCCAGCACATAGGGTGAATAGCCTCAAGTTCCTGTATCAGTGTCTTTGTAATTACTGATGCTTCGTTGGTATTCATGACCTTCAGAGAACTTTGTCTTTGTGAAAAGTATCACTGAATTTACTTTTCTTCTTTGCTAAACAGATCTATATAGGAAAACATTTTATAGAAACAAACACCATAGATTATTCACTTCAGTCTGCTGGTAAACCGGATTACAAAGTAATATACTTATTTACTTGAATAAAGATGAAATAACAAGTAGCAGAAGCCAAGACTGCTAAGACTGCTGGCCAATGAAGAGGAGCACACTGGGCAGGAATTGCAGCTTGTTGTGTTTAGGAGGGAGGAAATAGTTATTCTATATTTAGGAGGGAGGAAATAGTTATTCTGCTGATCCTTTAGTCCCTGGCCTACAGTTACAAGGGTTGAAACAGGTAGTCTTCTGTGGTGCTATGTTCTTACATATCTGCTTGGGCAAAGATAGCTATTTGCTATTTTTAAAAGGCCATCTTTTGTATAACATTCTTTTAATGCTCATGGTTGCAACAAAATATATGTGGGTCGCAATGCTTGTCAACGTTGCATGACTTGACAGGAACAATTACACTGGAGAAAGCTTAGCTTTTCCTCTTGAAGCCCAAGGGAATATAGAATCATGGAATCATTTAGGTTGGAAAAGACCTTTAAGATCATAGAGTCCATCCATTAACCTAACATAGCCAAGTCCACCACTAAACCATGTCCCTAAGCACCACATCTACACATCTTTTGAATACCTCCAGAGATGGTGACTCAACTACTTCCCTGGGGAGCCTGTTCCAGTGCTTGACTACCCTTTCAGTGAATAAATTTTTCCTAATATTCAATCTAAACCTCGCCTGCTGGAACTTGAGGCCGTTTCCTCTAATCCTACCACTTGTTACCCGGGAAAAGAGACTGACACTCACCTTGCTAGAACCTCTTTTCAGGTAGTTGTAGAGACATAGCTGGTCTGAAAGGATGGCAGTCTAACATGCTGCTCATGGAAATGGTGGTGGAACATCGCTAGCCCAGCAGATACCTTATGCTAATGGGCCTGGTCATTCCCTTCAGTATCATATTTCCATGGATTGAAACAGGAGAGTGGTATTTGATAACATTATATTATTAAACTCCCATACAAGAAAGAACCCAGTCCCTGTTATCTGGACTTAGCACCTTGCCTTTCAAAATTCTCTTGGCTTGTATCTCTACATCTCAAATTCTTGTATAAATTGATATGAGGCACAGCAGTGGTAGATAAGGAGTTGGTGAGATGGAGAAGAGAAAAAAAAACAACTACCATAATCACAATTCTGCAACTATGAACTATAGCCACATGTCTGAAGGTGGTCACTTTTATTAGTATATGAATTGCTCTAGTCAAAATGTAGTTGCTCTTCCTTGAACAACTTCAGGATGTGGAAGCAAATCTTTGGCTATTTCTCTGTCTTACATAAGGATGCTTTCAGAAGTGGCAGTGTGCTTTCATTGAAAAACAAAACAAAATGTTCTAAACTTTTCAGTTAAAGAAGATGGCAAATGTTTTGGAGCAGGGTAGAGCTCATTCAAGTTGGAGGCAGAGAGAAGGGTCAAGATAGCACCATCTATATTCAGCAATGATCCTAATCATCATAGCCAGTGGCACTTGAATTACTATTCAGACTGTACACTCATTAGCACCTTGGCAGCTTGCTAGTTAGCTCGAACTGGCAACAGAAACAAGTTATTTGTATTAATAAATGGCAGGGAAAAAACACATCCTCACAATTGCTAGATGTTTTTCAGCTTCCCAAAAAAGCTCTGTTCTGGTTTTGTTTAGTGAGTGGGGGCCTAAGGTGGTAGCTTCTGTAGGAAACTGCTAGAAGTTGCTCCCCTCTGTTCAGTGGACACGGCCGGGCCTAGGGTGGACCCATTGCTGGCCAAGGCCAAGCCAATTGGTAGCAGAATGTTCCATGATAACGCCTCTGCTATCCTCTTAACGTTATTGTTGTTCTGTTAGCATTAACCCTCTCTTCCAAGCCTCACCAGATGTTACAGCAGGATTTCAGAAGAGTGGGTAGTGGCAAGTCTCCTCTGTAGCAGACAGCACGGAAAACCAGAGCTGGTTGATATGGTTCTTGGCTGTCTGGCCTTTGGGTACAAGAGCAGCACAAAATGCTCGTTATGGAGAACCAGTGCTTCTGGCTAAGGCTAGGAGGCAATGTCCGTAGGAGGCACTGGGTTCAGAGGAGGAAACTGCAGTTGTCAAAGACTCTCCCCATGCTTTTCTGTGGCAGCACTGTGTTCTGGCCCGTATGCAAGGTGGCCACAGGCTTCCTCCTTAAACCCTTAGATCTGACAGTCTTCAACTCCTGGGGCTAGAGACAAAGCACAGGGATTCAGAAGTAAGTGCCAAGGACTAATAAATGGAATATTAAAGCTTGCCCTTCTGAGAAATGCTGCACAGACATCTCACAATGACTTCCTGCTGTAAGAAGGACTTACTGGAATCAAGGGGCTGTTAACACAAATAAAAAATACCATTAATAGCATGTGTAACAAGTGAAAAACGCACCTTCTTTATTCTTCCCAGACACTTGGGTCTTTGGAGGTCCTGCTTTCTCCTACAGAGCTCAAGGCTTGAAGGCTTTTGTCTAAGGAATAATTTTTGAAGAGGAAAACATTTTCTAGAGATTTTGATGGCCTGCTACCAGTTCAGGTGATCAGTTTTCAAGCACTGGCCCACTTTTCATGGTGTGCCTTAACTTTGGAGGTGAAAGGTTTTCAATCTCTTAACATTTTTAAGGGTTTTTCTTTTGGATTGGGAGGCAGCTTGCATGCAATGGTCACCCTTGCCAGCAGCACAACAGCTGTTAATTGTATTCTGCAGAGTTCGTCCTGTGGTGACACAAGATGTGGAACTGAAAAGCAAAGAGCTGGAACAACACAGGCATATAATCATAAGGGGAGGCTGTTATAATCAAGCCATATACATTCCATTTTGGAACTGAAAAAAAATTGTCTTTTCAGACTGATGAAAGAGTTGGTAAAATAGATTGTAGGAGTTCAGCCAAGAGATTACTAACTTAATCAGAAGAGAAGGCATCTCTAGAATTGCATCTATCCAGAATTATCCTGTTATAACAGATCACACAATGGATTACCCAGTGTAGAATTAGTAACTATTTTTTATAATGGGTAGCGGAAAAGTGAGCTCTTCCCTCCTGTGTAAATCCATGTGCACTGGATGCAGTAGGGGCAACATTTTATCAAGTGCTTCAGCCCTTGCTCGTGGGAACATTCTTTCTGAAGATCCCGCTTAGACAGTTTGTGAAAGTCAGTTTGTGAAAGCAGTTGCAGCACAGGACTGTCCTCACCGTGTCGTGAAAGCAACACCCTGTGCACACTTACTCAGGGTCCCAGGAAGGTGGAAGATGGAGGAGGAAGTGACATAGAGAAACTCTATATCCATGTGTTGACACTGAGTGACTAAAAATGTATTCTGTTGGAAAACTGTGTCTCTACAAGCTCTTATAAGCTTGTCCATGTGCCAAACGTGATAGATTTTACTAAGAGCACACCAATGCAGTCGTGTAATTCCCTCACAGGAGAGCTTCCTAGACGTTCCTACCAGCTTGGGGCAATTCCCACAAAAACCGATGGCATTATGTCAATATGGACAGCTGTAACTGAGCTCAGTCCTGCAAACACCTTGCACCACAAATTCCTCCAAAAGAAGCCATCTCATTATTCACCCATGCTCCCATTCTGCTCCTGGCATCCCCTTCTCTTGTTCTGACTTTAGAATTGGCAGGATGCCCTGGTGAGGAGAACTGGAAACTGCTCTGAGTTAACCATTGCTCCCTTTTTTTTGTTCAACTTTTCTGGCTGGGTGATTTTCTGAGAGCAAAATTGGACCAGATGTCTATATAAAGCACAACATATATAATGAGCATATCCTTATCCATTTCCTTTGTTCTGTCTGGAGTCCCTGTCTGTCTAAGATACCAGCCTCCTACATTGTATTCATTATTTCTCTTCCTGCCAGACATTCCTGTGATAAAACATAAATTTAAAATTCCATTCACCTGTTTATGGTGATCAGAGGTAATTATTGTAACTGGTTGATGGCCGATGAGGGTCACTTCAGGGAAGTTGGCAGGAAAACTGAAGCTATGAAAGGTCATTTTTAATCAATTCCTCTCCTGAAAATCTTCTCCAAAGAAGATTTGCTGGTATACTCAGCTAGTAATGCAACACTGATGAAAAAGAAGGTAGCGATGAATACAAGTAATCTCCAAGATATTTCACAGCCTCTGTGTAAGTTTACATGTCATTAGTTACAACAAAGTGATTGTCAATGAAAATAAGGATTTGCAGACAGTTATCACACAATGGTTGATATTTTCGCTATTCAGAACAGAAAATATTTCTACCTGTAAAAAAAAAGATTGACATCTTGATTTTAACCACTCTATTAGGCCAGCTGGCCACTTGCAGTTTTACGAAAACATTAAAAAACAAGTTGACAGATATAATTCATATGTATTCATAACCATAACTCTCAATAGAAATACTGCTTTGGTTTCCTAAAGGCAATAATATCTGTGTCCACATGACAAGCAGTCAAGGAGTGACCTCTTCAGGAAACAGTGATATTCTAACTCTTGTTTGACAGAGATATCCTTACAGGGCATGATGGCAGCTGGAAAAATAAAAAAAAAAACAAAAATACCCATAAAAAAGCAGTGTTCTTGAGGATTAGGTAAATCCTGCTTTAGCATTCAGATTAAAAAACCCAACCAAATTCATAAAAGATATTTGAGAAATGCCATTTATGTTGGGAATTCATGACTAGAGCCTCTGCTGCTGTAAACTGCTGTAGAGTCACTGAAATCTGATCAGTTACACCGGTCTACAGCAAATAAGGGTCTGGCTCATGATGTTTATGCACAAAGCTTGTAGAAGGTGCAAACTGCAGGAAAACATACATGCAAACTCACAAACTGGGAAGGTATTGAACCACAGGAGCAAAGTCCAATTATGTTTTGGAAGCCACAATGAGAAACAGAAAGAATAACAGGAACAGAGGCCTGAAAGCAAAAAATGAGAGTTATTCTCAGAAGTGGCAAGAATTTCCTTTGTGAGCTCCCTAACCTTATTATTCTTTGTTTATCAAACTGTAAATTAAATTGGACAATAATGCCTACCCGCAGCATGCTTAGTTCACTATTGTTTTGTGAGATACATTGAAAACCATCAACAGAACCTGCAATAGAAGGTAAGTTATATCTTATGGTTCGAACTCCACAGGTATAATAAATCAGTAAGTAATGAATTTAAATGTATAGCACTTTTCATATTGCCAGCATGACTGTGAAAGAAAGAAGGATTTTTTGATAACACAAAGATTGCTGATGAAATTGTGCTGTAATAAGGAACATCATAACCAAAATTCAGAGAAGAAAAATCTAGTCGCTTGCCATCAGAGAATGTGAAAATGAGGCTTTTAGAGCTTTTTTTATTGTTTGTTCCATTCTTATACCAGTATAAAAGAAGTCTTTACTAATATGCTGTGCAAGTGAATGTATCGTTCCTGGTAGCATCCACGTCTGAAGGCTGGGATGTAGCTGAATATATCCAAGGCCATTTGTTATTGGGAGGAAGAAAGAGAATCAGCATCATCCACATTTTCCAGAACAGAGGTAATTTTACAGATTTTAACAGCCTTTGATTTTAAAGGTCTGTTTCCTACAAGAGCTGCTTTTTCATTGTAATTCTTTCTGTTGAGTAATGAAAAAAAGAAGCATTACTCTGAGCCCAGGGATTCCTGCTCAGTCTCTTCTTCAAATTCTACAACAAAGACCACCACTACCATCCCCCTAGTTTCAAAAATGCTTCTTGCCTAAATTCTGTATTCCATGAAAACCTTTTAAAAATCTCTGTAAAAATGCAGTTGGTTATGCTGAGAGAGGGCAATATTAAAAATCTAAAATAGTGTTTTACTTTTATCAAAAATAAGTCCTTTTCTTCCTTCTGACAGTAAACCACTTGCCTAATTGTTGTAAGCCATTTACAGGTATCTAGGATATGATGAATCTGGGCACTCATAAATGTGGGCATACTATTCTTCTGTACAAAACTAAAAAAAAGAAAAAGCCTCATTTTTTATATTTCCAGGAATGGTTTCATTACTTCCACTAGTATGGGACTACCTATTTGGTAAAGCTAAGCCTCTGCTTAAAAGCATTGCTGAATCAACACCTAAAAGCTGTAACTTCTACCACATTGTTTACTTTTGCAGATCACTGCTCATGGACCAATCCTTTTACTATGGAAATCCTACATATTTTATAGAAAATTACACTATTTAAGTGCCATTTTAAGACATTTTAAATTTCATACATAGGACAGAAAAATATAATTTTTAGAAATCTCTAGAAATTATTTGAAAGAGATCACTCTTCAGTGTTGATGTCTTCAAGATTCATTTAAACTGAGCACCTGCTTAAGTAGGGATCTCAAGCTCGTCCTTAATGTCGGTTGACTTCAAAGGAAGAAAACGTGTGTAAGTATTTGCTAAATAAGGATGAGCTTAATTCATAAAACCTTCCATGAAATGATCCTGAAAACAAATGGAAAAGCTGGAATGTTCCTTTTCCTATAGTGTAAAGCTTTCACATCCAGTTCCTAACAGCTGTATTGCATGTTTATCCTCCTGTTAGTCAGGACAGGAATACCACAGATTTATATCTGATTCTCGTGTTAAGGCAAATTATTTTTGTGGCAGATCTTAATAACCCTCAGGATGCTGATATATGCTTCATGGTAGGGATTTGGGACGGCTGGAGAAGCCCCAAGAGAGGTAGCAACAGGCAGGACATAAGTGATGCACCCTACATGCAATTGTTTAATATGTCTAAGACTTTCATGACATGTTAGATAACATATTTCTTCATGCATACCTCACTAACAACTGAAAATATATATTCAATTCAGATGAATAAGTGAAACATTGTTACATACAAAGATGAACAAGAATACTGTCTGTAGAAAACTTAATGGACTCGAATGACTCTCTTAAATGGTAAATAAAAATTTGAATAAAAGCTATAATTGTCTATTTACCAGATAGACTTCTGTATTGTCATTCTGGTCTGCTGAGTACATAATATGCTTTAAAAAAACTTAATTACATACTTAGCTGATAGACTAATAGCTCCAGTGGGAGTAATTTTGCTCTATTAAATATGAATAAATATGTATTTACCCAAGATGGAGCCTTCCTCGTCTTCTGAATGAAACATAAGAACTGTTAGTTTCTACCCAAACATGAAAGAATAATAAGTAAAAGAAACCCAAAACCAGAAAAAAAGGTAAAATAAGGTACTTTTGCCTACTAGAATAACTACATAAAAATAAATACATGAAAAAATTTTCACTGACAACGAAGCATTAAAATAACACTTTTCAAGTGTCTCTCCAGATACAGTGTTCCAGCTATAAATATCCACAGGTGAAAAGGAAACTCCCCTTAGATCTTTAAAATGCCAACAGCCGTATTGTAATTTCCCTCCTTGCAGGACAAATTGTGCTGCAAAGAATACACGGGCCTGCCAGCTGGGAGGTTTTTACATTCTGTGGGGCTTGGTAGACATCAAGAGAGACCTTAAGGAGATAGTCCTTCCAGGTGCTCTGAGCAGCTGCATAAGCAGCTCCACACCAACCTGTTCAGCACACACAAGAGTGTACCCAATTTTTTTCAATACACTAGAGAAATGCCCAGCATCCCTATACATCCCAGGACAGCTGGGTACCATAAGTCTAATTCAATACCCTTCTCTAGGTGGAGGTAACTTCAAAGTCAGATCAGATTGGTCAGGCTTTATGCAGCCAAGTTTCAAATATTTACAAGGATGGAGGTTCTGAAAACTCACTGGGCAACCTGGGCCAGTGTCTAAACACCATAGCTGTGGTCTTTGTACCTTAAGGTTGGAAATTCCCTCATTGTGATTTGTGAAGATTTCCTTCTGTCCTTTTGCTGTGCACCTCAAACGACTCTGAGTCTGTCTCTTTGTCGTAGTTCAGCCCGGATCGGGACCAGACTACGCAGTCTCTCTCTCACTCCCCCCACCCTCCGAGAGAACAGGGGGAGATAATAGAAGAAAAACGGCTCGAGGTTTGAGATAAGGACAGGGAGACATCCTTAAAGTTACCGTCACGGGCAAAAACAGACTCAGCTTGGGGAAAACTATTCATTTATTACTAAAACTAGCAGGAAATAGGATAATGAGACAGTGAAACAAGATAAAAACCTCCTCCCCACCCCTCCCTCTTCCCGAGCTTAACATTATCTCTACTACCTTCCCGCCCCGAGCGGCACAGGGGGGGAAGAGGGAAGGGGGGTTGCGGTCAGTTCATTACGCAATGTTGTACGCCGCTGCTTCATAGTCGGGGGAAGAACTCCTCACATTCCTCCCCTGCTCCAGTGTGGGGTCCCACCCATATGCCACAGTCCTTCACGAAACTGCTCCGGCGTAGGTCATCTCTTCCACAGGGTGCAGTCTCTCCAGAACGGCTGCCCCAGCGGGCCCTTCACAGGCCACAGCCGCCTTCAGGCATCCACCTCCCCTGGTGCGGGGTCCTTCACGGTCTCCAAGTGGATCTCTGCTCCTCCGTGGACCTCCATGGGCTGCAGGGGGACAACCCGCTCCACCATGGTCATCACCACAGGCTGCAGGGGAATCTTGGCCAGGAGCCACATTACTCCTCCCTCTCCTTCCT
>JAAGAY010010101.1:5155-25369 GCA_011801015.1 Ardeotis arabs | reverse complement strand
TGCGGGGTCCCTCAGGGCTACCGGTCTCTCTCTCCGCTCCTTCGAGCGTTGCCCGCTCTCCGGGAGGGACACGCTGGCTCCGCCGAGGCGAAGGCTGCGGGGCCGGGGCCTCTCCGCCCTTCCTCGGGGCCTGGGGCTCCGGTCAGCCGCGGGGTCACGCTGGCGTTTTGGTATTTATCGCCCTGCCGGTTCAATTAAGAAACAGAACTGGGGAGAACGGGCTGAAATATTAAGGGTATCGCCCGGGGTGGGGGGGACATGGGAAACTAAGCAATACGATGAAATGAAGTCACAGTTACTACCCCCGGTGTGGAGAGTTCAGAGCAATAATCTGGATCTTTCCCAGAGCGGAGCTAGCAGGCGTTCCTTATCAGGAGGGATTGCTGCTGCTGGGCTGATGTAATGGTGCGTGATTTACTTCCCAGCACTGCTGGGGGTGGTTGGGGTTTTTGTTCCTGTTGCCGAACTAAATGTAGTCAGCTGGGTTTGTGCTGCTTGGAGCAGTAGTTACAAATAATAACAGAAAAATAAAATGAGTGGCCAATGTGCTGTGTTTAAACATCTTATTCTTTTCCCCTATTGCATCCATGTAAGCACACCCTTTTCTTTCTGAGGAAGCTAAAAAGTTACAGTTTTGTAATGTACACTCACTTTAAAAAAGCTTCGCTCCTTAACCTACTTTGCTTATTCCTAATAACGAAAAATGCAGCTTTCTTGCATTTTCTCTAGGTTAGAAAATCTACTTCAGAGTTTCCACAAGGAACATTAAGGCTAAATGTTTACATCATGTTCTCCTTCCCTCATAGAGTATGACAACTGGTTAGTAGGATAATTATACGAGGCAGAACAATTTACAGCAAAATTTGAGATCCTTACATTTGGAAGTCTGTATTCTTTTCAGGATTATTAGAAACTTATGGAAAAATTTAACTTTTAATTTCATATCTGTTGAACATACATTTTCATAGCTTTTCTTGTGATTACAGTAGGAGATAACATCTGAGGCAGATTAAAGGCCTGGGCATTGCAGACTGACTTTTAACATTAGGTTCCTGGAGTCATATGATAATATCTGACTCCCAGCTTTTACCGGGGAAAAACAAAAAAGAACCCAGAGTTTTTAATCAAAATAAGTGTATTTCCAACCTTCAAGGTTGAAAAAAAAAAAATTTTCAAAATGTAAACAGTGCGACTCAACAGCAACACGTGCCTGATGCCAGGTCTGCATTACAAAATGTTGTCCTTGACTCTGAGACAGATGAAATAGCCTCCTCTGTTACTGCGCTATCAGCTGGGAGTATTAGCAAACTTAAGCAAGATCCACATGGATAGTGGAGGGTAAGGGCTTCCCATGCAAAAATGTACCTAAACAGTAGATAACCTGCATCTAACCTTGTTGTCGCCACTAGATTTTGCAGGAGCTGGCAGAAGGAGCACACTGTTAAATTGATTTTCACTGTTAAATTTTAATCAGAGAAGAGAAAGAGGTTTGTGGGAGTATGCGTTCGTATTTTTTCCTTGTATACTGTACACTCATAATGTTGCACAACCTGTGATTAACCTCTTGTGAAGTATGGCAAATCTGTAATGAATTCTTCATAGCTTAATCACACAGTGCGCAGCTGAGGAAAACCTCAAGCCTGAACCCCTGCATCACAGAACAGATTTCTCTACATGCCATTCCCTCTCACATCTTCTCTGTTTTGCTGGAAACACTCTGGTGTCTTGACTATCTCCCTTGAGAGCCTGATCCCCTGACTGGTTGCTCTTATTCTTAAAGATGTCTTCCCTGCTGTCTGGGCTGACTGGTTTTATTTTTAGCTTTCAAACATTATGTGCTGTCACCCCTCACACTGGTGCATAATTTGAGCCCTTTCCTTTCCTGCTAGGATTTCCTCTGAGCCATTTAATGATTATTGGCTTCACCTCCCTCAGCCTAGCCCCTTTCCCCCACAGCCCACATATTCCAGCCCAAGCAGCCTTTTTTTGAACGCATTTTTCCATCAATACTTAGGATTTAAGACCAAGCCTGTGTCATAACTGTTTCTTAGCTTTACTTCTAGTTCATACATGTAGAATTAATTCCATGGCACAGGTTTTTACAAAGTAAAATAGAAGGCAAGATTACCACACATGGAAAAGCCTCCAACAGGCAAGGTTTCTCTGGGGTGATGACATTCCTTTATTTGAGCTTAAAGTCAAAGTAAATGGGAGTGGAGAGGGAATCTCTCTTTTATTTTAGAAAGAAGTTCCCCTTGTTGGATACAGTTATTTTCATTAACCTTAAAAAGAGAAACTTTGGTTTGCTGGCTCAGATCCAGTCTGAGGCTTCCAACCACTAAGAAACCTGCACAGCCTTACCCTTACCTCCAGACTTAGATGGTGGCTAGATGATACAAGAGCTTTCAAAGTTGGTTTTTTTTAAATAATCAGGTTGGTTCCCTGTTTTGGTTGGTGGCCCTACCTCACAAGCAGTTGTGTCAGCACACAGGGCAGCAGAGGATGGCAGCTGGAGCTCCTGAAACCAGCAGCGATTGCCAAAGTCACTCTATCTTTGAACTGCGCCCTGAGTTCCAGTGGAGTCAATGAGATCTTTTGTAGGACCGGAACCCAAGTCCCTAATGAGCAAAAGCTGTTAGAAGATGGCTGCTCAGCAAATGAATTTGTGGCTGCCCACATCACAGAAACCACTATCATAATTAGCTCTCTCGCTGAATGTCTCAACAAGAATTAATGGGCATGGCGTGGTGAAATCCTGGTCCCTCTGAAGTCAATGGCAAAACTCTCACCGACTTCAAAAGGGCCAAGGTTTCATACTGAAACTAGCTCAAGTCTTCTCTTGCCCCCAGCAGGAAAGTCTGCAGCACCGTAGCTTAGGAAATGGAACGTGAAGTAGTGATGACATCACCAATGATGCCTGTTACAACCATTTCGCAGATAAAATAGGACACCCTGACTTGCAGCATCATTGCCTTGCCACTTTGCCTAGGTCATAGCAGTTTATAAAGCAAAAAGCTTCATCCAACTCTTCCCCAAAACAAGGTCAGCTCTAATAAATGTGATACATATGCCTGATGAGGTTCATCCTGTTCCAAGAGTGCAATGGATTCATCATGGTGTTCCTCCCTCAATGAAGAGAGTACCAGATCCTCTAGTCCTTCCTAAAGTTCAGTAACAAGCAGACACATTTTTTCCACTTTTACTCCCATACTGTATGAACTGCACTTTTTCACCAGGACATAGGCAGCTTACGAGCAGATTTCCTTGGACTGATAGTCATGTCTCTATTCCAGAAATTTTCTCCAGGCTATGAGACCTCATTTGTCTTTGCAGTTACTGTCTGCAGGGTTCCCCACAGTCTATCAAACCACAGCAAAAACTAGCACTCCCGCTACTTCTGTGGCAATTTTCCCATCAAACATGCCGTCAAATCCCTTTTTTTATCACATACAGAGTTACCTCTTCTCCTTGCATTTCAGTGCTACCTTATTTTTCTGCCCGTTAAGTATAATATCCATTCTTTCTTTCCCATCTCCTCTACCAGAAGAGGTTGCTTGGTGCCCAGGATGAGAACTGCATTTCTTTGTGGCTAAAAAAAAATCCTTACAACAAAAACTTCACAGAGGAGAAGGTGCTCGAGTTCAGCAGCCCTTACAGGCGAGCTAGTCCAACAGGAATCCAGCGATATCCCCAAGGGGAAATATGAAATAAGATGACCTGAAAGGCTTGGGCATTTTCTTTACGCCTTTGGAGGAGCGTTTGGACTCCTGCTGATGGTGCATCCAAGGTCAGGCTGTCTACCTACTACCTCTTTTCTCCTCTTCTGTCTCCCAGGGAGTTGAAAACAGCACTGCCTGAGGATATGCTTCTCCAGCGGTTGTGTTTTCAGTGTGAACCGTGGAGGATTCTGATTTTAATTTGGCACTGCCCAGCAGACCACAGGGCAAGTCCAAGACTTTCCTTGTGAATATTTAGCCATGGCTACATTTCAAAGCCAAATTATAAAAATGTCATTTGAGAAAGTTACACTTCTAAAATTTGTAAAGAATTTTAATGCTAGGTTGATGCAGCAAAAACATCCTTTTAAAAGAGCTCACATTTCAGACTGACAGACACCAAAACACTATTTTGTTTTAGTTTGCTGAAATTTTCAAAACCAGTCAGCATCTGGGCCCTATTAACGATAGTGTGCGTGCCTTTTAAGCAACAACAACTTAAGAATATTTCCTTTTCAGTCCCATTTCATGGAGTTCAGCATTTTGCAATACACATCCATAATATTTACCAATTCTGCTTTGCACTGCAGCCTTTGAAGTTTAAAAATTAGTTACTGGTAAAGCATTGTACATTTGCTTGCAGTCGTTTAGCCATGAGGATTAATAACTAGAATTTATGCCTATTGTCAGGAAAGGTAAGTCACTGTGTCACAGTAATTAGTAATCTTTCTTATAATATTTTTCAATCTTTATGTAATGTACACGCTGTGGCACACTATCTGTGCGTAGGAAAGAGCTCATTTGCAAGTTGAAATAGCCACTTCTGGGCTAAAGTGCAGTACCATGGAAGTGCGGTTTATGTCAAGAAAAGTGACTCATCCTTCTCCAGTTCAAACTCTGGGAGGAAGAATCATATTTATATTTCATATTTATATCCATGTTCATATTTATTTATACTTCTACTTTTGTTTGTGTTTGTGGTTATGCTTATATTATTTATATTCATATACAAATTAGTCTGCAATGCAGCCAAGACACTGAGCAGCTCAAGAATATGGATCATCAGCCGTGATACCTCTTCAGGGGTGTTGTTTTTATTAGCTGTTAGGTAAGCTCTCAACAGAAAAAGAAGGAAGAGGAGTTCCTCAGAGCAGAAGAGAGTGCCCTCTAATGGTTAATCTTTAGGTTTAATGTCTGCGATGTTTTAGGAAGCCCTCCTCTTTTAAGAGATTTGTAAGGTAAGGTCACACAAAAGCAAGATGTTGGAAGAATTTATTATTTCAAGGAAAACCCAAATCTTTTTTACCTTCTTAATTGCTGTATATGGAGTTACTAAAAGTAAGGATGGAGGCATATTCTTGGTAACATTTTCATGAAATTACCATTACCTAGGATTTCTCAGAGAAAAATCGATGCCTGTGACAATTCAGAACTATAACTCATACTCTGTTTGCTAAGTTTTATGTTCCACTGTGGGAAGTGTGTTTCAAGGCCTGGAAAGGCAGCATGCAGGACACGTGTAATTCCCCAGTTTATTTCAGAATCACTAAAATTATTGTGAATGCCCTAGAGCATGATACCACTCTTGCAGAAGTAAACTTCAAGGACAAAATCTTTACTTATGTTTTTATTTTAACAACAAAAAAAATCTTTAAATCAACTAATCACAATGCAGATAATAGTTTTAATTAGTTCTTGCTCACTTCTCAACTAATTAAATCCCAAGATAATCAACAGTGGCTGATTCTACAGTCTGTCCTTTTTTAACAAGCCTTGCCAGTAATTTAGTTAGTGAATTTCTGGTTTATGAGAAACATTATGATCTTTGCATCAGAGCTATAGGACTTGGAGGGACCGGCTGAGGTGGAAAGAGAGTGCCAAATTCTCCCCCTTACCCTGCTATCAACTGGCAGCAGCACTAAGTGCAGGGTGCGCTGTAGCCACCTATGCCACCACAAAAGATACTTGAAATACAGGCACAGGACAGCAAAAAAGCTCCGCACATGTTCACCCCTGCCATTAGCTAAAGTGTCTCCCATTGATCCATTGCCCCTTAGAGCTGGAATGAATGTGGGTCCTTAAGCTTGCACTGGCTTCGTATATGAAGGTTTCCACGGCTTATGGCCTGTAAACTCATTCATGTGATGAGGGGATGGAAGAGGCAATTATATATGATTGAGGTTTCATTTGCTGCTTTTCCATCTCCATTAGTTCTTTGAATAATTTCCTTACAGTGTGGACTTTGACAAAGACTCTTCCAGTACAGCTGGCAATTAAATGTAGATAAGTGACCAAGGAAAACACAAAGAAAGGCAGACCCACTCCCCAAATATATTTGTTAAAACAGTTGTGCCTGCTATATAGATATTATTGAAGGATCATCATATTCCATTTTGGAATAATTAGATTCTATTCTCTCAAGGAAAAAAAAAGTGATTAGAGTAAGGCTATCCAATCCATTCCTTATCCTTCCTTCTTCCTCCTCCTCCCCAGTCAAACCCACAAAAACAGTATTTGGTCACATGGATCTTTGAATAAAAGACAGGGAATTGTATCTGAATAGCCCTGGCTCATAAAGCTCCTTCCAATGCCTTTTTCAGCACTGGAGCTTTGCTGTTAATGCAACTTGTACTAATTTTTTTCCTTCCTACAATTGTGAAAAATCTAATACCTTTAGAATGATTTGAAAAAGAGCTTACACAGAACAAAATCCCCATTTAATCTTGGCATACTAAGAAATCTTTTATTTGAACAATATATTTAAATGCTATTTTCCCCAAACTTTTTTTTTTTTTTTAAGATAAGTAAAGCTCCAAGTGTTGAAAGAAATTATTATTTAGAGTCCTATGTTCATTTGTGGCTTAGGAATCCTGGGACTTTTAACTAGAGGAAACATTAGTGAGGGTATGTGCTTCCTATGGTACACTGTAACATTATATCATGAACTCAGTATATCAAAAGGTGTTCCAGTCACCATTCATCCCTCAGCCTGTATTGATGCTGGGGATTGCCCTGAGCCATCTGCAGGACCTTGCACTTGGCCTTATTGAACTTCATGAGATTCACATGGGCCCACCTCTCAAGCTTTTCAAGGTCCCACTGGATGGCATCCCTTCCCTCAAACGTATCAGCTGCATCACTCGGTGTCATCCACAAGCTTACTGAGGGTGCACTCAGTCCCACTGTCTATGTCATTAATAAAGATACTGAACAGTATTGGTCCAAGTACGGACCACTGAGGGACACCACTTGTTACTGATCTCCATCTGGACATTGAGCCATTGACTGCAATGCTTTGGATGTGGCCATCCAGCTAATTCCTTATCCATGGAACAGTCCATCCATAGACCCATATCTTTCCAATTAAGCAATAAGGACATTCCACACATACTATCGCTTTTACAAAACAGCAAGGTTTGGGCAACCTGCACTTGCTCTCACTGAGTGATCACAGTGTACAAGGAGAAGAGCTGTAGCTTTTGGTCTTGGTCAGTGTCCCAGCAGTTCCCCCGGTTTCTGCCCAGAAAGTCTGGAGTACTCAGCTATGCACCTGCCAGTTCTTTTTATTATTCTTTCCATTAAATATGTGCCATGGTTTATACTTACATGAACACAAAATGTTTGAGACTCTTGCCTATGGTGTAGCTGGAACAACGGTCGTGGTTCTTTGAGACAAACAAAGGACAAAGTAATTTTTTTTCTGAGATATTGTTTTTTATTTCAATAGATTCAGAAGGACGTCTTCATGAACGAAAAGCAGCCAACATTATGCAGCCTGGGTCCTTCACATATGGATCACCTATTTATTATTTTGCTACATAGTCACCATTTCAAAAGAAAGCTCGAACATCAAAATTCAAGTTTAAAATACTATTCAATTTTAAACAGGAAGACCTGAAAACTAAAGCAAAACACAACCTAGCAAATACAACGGCAAAGTCCCTTTTTCTTTCCCTGTGCAAAACCTCCACTCTTGAGCAACATTGGATAGACAATGGAATGGCTGTGCAGAAAAAGAAGGTAGAGGATAGATACTGAGTTGTCATAACTGATGGTAATAGGATGAAATAAATATGAGTTGAGCTGAGTTAAAGATTCAAATAGGATTTGTTAAATTTTACATCAAAAGACAAATGAAAATTATGCAGTCTTTTCCTGGAGAGACCTATCGTGTTTTACCAGGTCCATTACAAGACCTGCAACTAAGGTCATTTCTAATTAGGACTTAATCAACATTCAATAAGGTGAAAATTAACTAAAAGAAAAAAAATAATCATGGCACTTGAACTACCCTCAAACTCACCCTTGAAATGGAAGCTCCAACATATTTCTGGAAAAGCTTACCCTCTCCCTGCTACACATAGTACGTGGATGGACTTCAGCCTTCAGGCCTGTCACTTTTCAAACTCTACGGTCCTTTAAAACCTTCATTTGGAGGGCGTGTACCCTTGCTTTATGTATTTGTCAGTGTAGGAAAGCTACATGTGCATCTTGTTAAGTTTAGTAGCGAGCTGCATAACGTGAGCTGTTCTCACTTGTTTAAAACTATACCTCACAAGCAAATTATTTTTTGCCCTTTCTAAGACAGAGTGCTCCATAAAGGCAACGTATAGCATGTGCCAAATCTGGAGTCTTTCCAGAAATAGTGCCTGAGTTATCACATGGTGGAAGAACATTTGAACTCCTTATTTCGTGCCCTGAAACAAAACAAGGACAACATTATCGTAGTTAAATAATCAGAAGCAGCTGGGAAAATGGTTTTTGGGTTCCTTCAGAAATTTTACCTCTGGGCTGAGAAGTCCTGTCATCCTATAAGGCAATTGTTTTGGAAAGTTATGAGCCACTAAGTGGGAGGACTTGACTTGTAACCATAAACTATGTGCTGGAGGACCTCCCACTGACATCAATGGGAGTTGCGTGCACAAAGACAGAGCAGTACACGGCCACTGAAGGAAAGGGATCACCCCATTCCTAACTTATTTGCAGGATCCAAACGTACTGGGATCCTTACTTGGAGGATCCAGATAACTTACTCAGAGGATCCAAATTCTTACGGAGAAGGATTTCAGTAGTGTCAGTGGAACTCTGATTTAGGGGTAGGGAAAAAAAGGCTCTTTCATAAAAGCAAACAGAAAAACTTAGAAGCTAACTAAAGAGCAGGCAAGCCTATAGGAAATCTGTGTCATAGTGAGAGTTTTTCTACAACAGTAAATGTTTGAACTTTGTGCAAATTTTCAGTCTAGGTGCTGTTGAGAAGAGTTGCAAGAGACAGTGTTAAAGCCTAAGCACCACTGATCACATCCTTGTGTAAGTGGGCCCAGAGAAAACCTGGTGCTGCTCCTGGTGGCTTTTGAACGTTCAGCCAGAACTCTGCTGCTTCTCTGATGTGGCAGGTACCAAAGCACCGTTGAGTACTTACACCTTATATAGCCATCCTATATAGCCTAGCATTTTGAAGAAACACCTTTGTGTCCTTCAGAGTGGCTGCTCAAATCAGCAAATGTTTCAAAACATCCCTATGGTTTAGCCAGTCTAACCTACGACACCTTGAAGTTGTTCTAGATGTTATCTGCTTGTTAAATTTATTTGAGAAAATAGAGAGTGCAGAGATTATCTGATGACTATTCCTGGGTGTTGTCAGTATGATGGAATTTTCAACTTTCTACTGAAAACAAAGCAAATCAAAAGGAAGAGGGATCAGAACACCTCAGATACGGCATATCTAAACTCTTTTGCCACTTAAGATGATGACATTTTATAGGTTGGAAGGAGAGAAGTAACAGAATGGAAGTTAATGCACAACTCTCAGATTTTTCTCATTAAGTGAGCCAATATGCAGAAAACAGTGATCCAGGGTAGTTGTACTGAAACTTAACGACACATTTTTTCATTGTTTATAATACGTACGAAACACAAAGGTAAAAAGAGCAGCAGTTTTATGCTTTGCACTTTGATATCCTCAAGAGGTGTAGAGACCTAGAAGAAAAAATCAAATTTAGACTGTGAGATTAAGAGTGAGTGTAGGCTTCCTGAAGATGAAGAAAGATGTTCAGTATATCCCAGTCCTTCAGGGGACCTACCCATCAAGAGCCTGGCAAAGCATCTGGGAAATAGCATGTACACTCCTAAGGGACGTGCAAGGCTTTTGAATGACGAGGGGATGCAGCTGTCCCATACCTGTCTATGAACAGGCAGGTGGAGAGGCATGGTACCTACATAAGAGAATGAGTAACGCATAGAAAGGGCCCAGCAGTCTAGGACAATTTCAGGAGTGTGATAGAGCAAAAAGTATATAGCTCCTCAGTATGAAGGGGTACTGGGTGGAAACTGCTGGCTGCAATAATGGCACTTTAAACTCTATGTTTGTACCAGCATGGAGTGTGGGATGGTGGGATCAAAGCAGTATCTAATGGCATCAGCAGATTCAAATCCACTAAGATGGTTTTGCAAGAGGACAGAAAATAAGATTCAGGTTTGAAACTGTCTTCTCATGTAATTCTTTTGTTTTAGAATCATAGAATGGTTAGGGTAGGAAAGGACCTTCAAAGGTCATCTAGTCCAACTTCCCTGCAAGAAGCAGGGACATCTTCGACTAGATCAGGTTGCTCAGAGCCTCATCCAACCTGGCCTTGAATGTTTCCAGGGATAGGGCATTGTTTTGTTAGTTGGTTAATTTACTTGAAAGAATCTTGAGTATAAGCATTTCCTATTCTTACAGGAATTAGAATACACTGAAGCACTATTTGAAGAGAACGTGCCATACTGAGTTTGCAGGTAGGGGCTGTGTAGTCTTCTCATCCATCTCAAATAGATTTGCAGTTTATTTCTTTAGGATTGTTTGCAGTGGCTATAAAATTGGGGCTTTCTGTTTGCCTTACTGTAGATTATGACAGAACAGTTTTGTTCACAACAGTCCGTATTTACACACCTTATGTTTTCTCAGCACTATAAAGCAACAATATGAAACAAGCATTTATTACACTCTCCAGGTGATTAAAGTAAATCAACTTTTGGCGCCGAGCCATAACATAACTGGTTACCTTCAGAAAGAGCCACCTCAAGTGCACAGGCTGTCATCAGATCGTGATGGCTGATGATCCAGTGACATGAGTGTGATGCACAGTTAAGACCATAGGAGATGTCAACGTAAAAATAGAAGAGTGCGCAGAAATTTTAGGTAAAGAGTGTTGAAAAGAATAGAAAACTGGATGGATTTTTTACAGTTACTCTGTCTCACTCCCTTCTGTTTCATGATACAAGAGCACTAACCAGACAAATCAATAAGCTTTGAAAATGCATATAATTAAGCAGCACAGTTGAAAGAATGATGTTCTGTTAACTGGCAATACCAATACATGACTAATAATGCAATCTGATTTAACACTATTAAAATAGAGAATATGCTTAGTTTTGTTGTCTTCTACAGCTGTTCACTACCACTATATGATACAGTAAGTTTAAAGTGTGCTATATAATCCTCCACCCAGAACCTTCCAATAAACAGAAGAGCTTTCTTATAAAACATTTTTGCAATGAAATAGCCATTGATTGGAAAGTTAAAAACCGAGCTAATTAAGACATTTTTAATGCATCCTCAAAACGCATCAATTCTATTTAATAAACTGTTGTTGCCCTCTAGTGTTCAAACACAGCTTGTAAATTCCCCTCCAGAAAGATCCAAACTGGTCACCTAATAATTTCCCATTTGCTCTTAATCCAACAAGATAAATGGATGGAAAAAAAAAAAGAAAAGAAAAGTGTGTTTCAGTACACCTGCCTAGAACCTACTTTTCTTTGCTCAAGCTTAAAAGAGGATTTTTCATGTAAGAGCATTTAACGTTGTTTGTTTCCATCAAAAATTGTGATAGGCCACTCTGCTTGGCATCCTCACCAAATCAGTCACGGTACCCATGTACCTCTCTCTTTTACTTCTGCCATTCACCGTGCTTGATGTACATCGCTCTTTGGGTTGGAGGGTAATGTTTCTAGTTATATTAGCCAAATACATGCCCAGTGCTCTGAACAACCCTGAGATATGTCTGCCTGGTGTCTCTTGAATGTATCTCTACCGTACTGGACCGTATCAATTAATACCAGCCATCTCTCCCTCCAACAAATTTGTTATTACAGCAGAAACACACAGTGAGGATTCCGGGGTTATTCTCAGCACCTCTCCTGCAATAAGCTGCCGTGATGGCATCAGCAATGTAGGCAACTTTTCACGAAGCTGTAGTTGTTTTGAGAGATTACAGTCAACCTCAGATATGCACCTGCATTTTTATAGCCCACAACCAGGCCTAGTACTTATCATTTTATTAACTCATTTCCCAGAAATGTTATTCCCCCTTGTCACGTCCCTGACCAGAAACATTTGAAAATAGCTATTAAAAAAAAAAAAAGAAACTGAGGTTAAACGAAGTGCAGTCAACAGACGAGCAGATGAACTTGAGATACTTCTCTTTTGTAATTTTGTTCACTTTCAAGGGTTATCCAGAATGTTTTTCATTTAAGCATTGTCAGACTTAAGCAGTGTAGAAGGCCAGCTGGTTTTGTATCTATAAAGCAATTTACAGCCCTCATATAGTAAGAATTCAACTTCTCGACATAGGGAACACTGACTTTTCTTTGATGTTTGAATAGTGGAATTTTCAGAGAATTTTCTGCATAAAGTTATTGTTAGACCTCTCAGAAAACTTGCCTTGAGGCCATTTTTGGATCACGCCTGCTTTCTACCACACTGAGCTTAACAGATCTAAGAACCTCTTGGATGTGAGTCACGTTTTGTATTTTGCAATAGAATTATTCCCTTGTATTCATGAGGCACCCTTCCTTCTCTGTCTTGATGTTTGTTGTTGATTATGCTGCCTGCCACACGGATACTTTGAAATCTAGTCTTTCACTCTAAAACCAGGTTTAGACTGGACGTTTGTGAAGGAAAATGTGAATAATACGAACTGGAAGTTATGTGGCAAGCAGCAGATGCTCACATGTACTCTCATTCATCTCTTGTTCCAGAGGTGGAGAAACATACAGAACAGCTATGCTTATTACCAGTCACATGAAGATGATCCTAGAAGTGAAGAGGGTGTGCTTTGAGAGCCACCAGCCTGGTAAGGGAAGTAGAACACCAGAAACACAAAGATAATACAACCTTGTTCATCCACTCCTGCTGACTGCAGGAAACTTCTTTGAGGTTGGCACCTTCCTACATAGCCACCATTTTATTTTAAAACTTTTGTACTTCTCTTCAATCCCTCTAGATGTTCACACCTTTTCTGTGTCTCCTGCTGATAATACAGCTGTTGTCTTTGCTAAGTCCCCTCACAAGTTTCTGCCTGCTCTGCAATCAGGTGTCGAGTCTCAACTGTTAGGGACTTAGGTGCAGTAGAACACATTCCCTCTCGTGCATGTACTTGGTCATGACATTTGTCACAAAAGACCTTGATTGCAGTTTGCTTTACTCTGATATGATAAAATTCTTTCTCTCTGATACATACCACAAAAACCCTACGTGCTACAGAGTGGAGAGCTCTTTGGAAAAGGCAAACTCAAATTTGCAGCATGTGGTTTTAAGGATAGCTTGTGATCTGTCATAAAACAAAAACAAAAACCCCCATATATACCCATAAACTATATGTAGCTAATGAAAACTAAGCCAACTATGTATGTGTACTACAATTTTTACTGTTTGTACCTAAAACCATTTGAATGCAAGGCTCTACTGCTAAGTACTCCTTTAAGGCTACAGATACAGCAAATAGGATTGCCAGACAGTCATGTAACACGAGGGCAGCTGGGTGCAAATAGCATTGAAAACACTCACGCGCTGCACAGGTACTCAATTTATTAGGTGTACTTCTATTCCACTAATCTTGTCACAGTACAGATTAAGCTCTTCAAATGCTTCTTCTCCTTAAATATAAGACCTTCTTAGCTTAACTTAGATTTTAGTGTTTATTTTCCGGATTTAGTAATAAATCAAAAATGATAGACATTGCAGTTCAGCGTAGAAAAAGCAGTTCTCTTCACCACCAAAGCCATCTGCCACTTTCCCGTTAGTGGCCAAAAAAGGAATACATCCTCTTCTGAGACTTCAGTATCTAGTGTTCCATTTCAGAGTTGTGCTCTCAAAGATGAGAAGCTCCTCAAAATCTTATTCCCTCTCCCCATCATACATCAGTATACATGCCATTGATCAAGTAATCCAGCCTGGTATAACGTCTCTTCTGAAGAGATTCATGTATTTTCTTCCCCGTTAGTGCAATAACTAGTAACAAGAATATCACCCCAAAAAGCAAAGCCGCTACAAGGCTGCTTTTTTCTCCCAACTGAACAACACCTTTCCCTCTCAGAACACTCTCTGGCAGGTAGCTTTCTGAATCAGATGGGTCATAACCCTGAGGGTCACTTTGGGAAGCTGTGGGGGAAACACTAGTAGACAGAGCAAAACCTGAAAAAGAGAGGAGGGTAACATGGCTGGTATCGTTGGAAGAGACACTTGTTGGCTCAGGAGGGATGGCTGGAGTTCTCAGCCCTGAAGGGGCGGTAGCAGATCTGGAATTTGTGGTCACCCCCTTGGTTGTTGAAGTAGAAGCAGAAATTGTGGGACTGGAAAGAGGAACATGAGTAACAGTGATGGTGGTGGCAGGGATACCAGGTTTAGCTCTAGTGTTCACAGTAGGCAGAAAGGCAGCTGTGGTTGTGGTGGTGACAGCAGTAGGTTTAGCACCACCAGTAGGCAGAGAGGTTGTACGAGATTCCAGTCTGGTGGTACTTGTAGGCAGAGGAGTAACAGTAGTACTGCTGCGTTCAGGAACACTAGACTGAGCTGTGGGGAACGAAGCAGAGAGGTTTTCAATTCGAACAGCAGAAGACATATGTGATGGCAGGTTCATTACTTTCTGGCTTGGGATGGAGTCTAAGCTCTCAGGATGTTTTGCCCTTTGAGATTCAGGAAAAACTGTATGAAATTCACTGTTGCCTAAATGGTTGGCCATGTGGTTCAGGAGTTCAGGTTCCTGGTGAAAGACAGATTGTTGCAAAGCAGCAGTATGATTCTGATGGCTAGTCTGACTGTGAGAAATAAAGTTTCCAGCATCTGAAGATAAAGAATGCCCATTCAAAGAAAAGTCCTCACTTTTGATAGATGTATCCTCCAGGGTATAAGTGTCTGGAAACAGAAAGCAAATACCAGTATTTAATTATTAAATCTATTTTTGACTGCCAGAGGCTTACTCTAACAATTTGTATTTCTTAGCAAGAGATATATAAGGGGGCTCCAGAAAGTGATGACTAATGAAACTAAGGCATCAAGATCTTCCTTTCTTTGAAATATGGTGAGTGACTTTTAAATTCTGTCTCATAAGACCTGTCAGTCTTAAGCCTGGGCACCCCAGGCCCTGACTGCCGCTTCTTACAGAATTCACCTGCACAGAGCAAGTGTCCCAATCTGATTGTTTTATACTCGTATTGCATGCGTATAAGTGTTTTATTTAGGAGTGCAATGCGGAGTAGGCCCATTGCCTTTAAACCATTCTAAGCCTCTGTCTGTTAAGAAGTAGATAGTATCAACCTCACTTTTATTTGTCAGATGTACACATTTCCACCTAGCCAGGATGATTATATACTTCCCTTTCTTGTAATATCCAAGCAGTCTGTGATTGTTTGATACAACTCAATTCACATTAAAAATTGTCTTATGATGCAACATGGCAATAATATCCCCATTTTATAGACCATCTTATATGCATACTGATTGGTAGGAAAGACCTGAGCTCCTACTGCCATGCTAGAAGAAAGACACTGCTCCAAGAGTCTCCGAGGCATTTCCAGTGAAGGCCTCCACAAGAAGCAAACTGCATTTGATCGTTTCTCCAAAAGCTGATATGTATTGCTTGCAAACCAGGTGGGTGATGTTATTTAATAGAATTTCGAAGCAGAGTGACAGTGTTATGTGACACAAATTCCACACAATCGATAATCCAAGCAGCTACCTGATTCTACACGGGTATTATAGAGACTTCGGGTGAGCACGAGCTCTTGGGGAAAACTGGCTGTTATCATTCAGATTTTATATATATACACGTATATATATATAAAATATTAGTATATATACATATATGTATACATATATGTGTGTATATACACATATGTATATATATGAGATATGTATGTGCGTATATGTTATATATAATGTGTGTATATTTTATATATACACATATATAATATACACACCATAGATAATACATGTGCACGCGCGTGTGTGCATATATATATAATTGCTATCATTCAGTTGCCGCACAGAACATTTAAAAGGGAACATCCTCTCAAGTAGTGCTGACTCTCACTCACCTCTTTTTCAATAGAAACAAAGAGGTTTGTTAACTGCATTGGAACTGAAATAAATAACAAATGTCCGTGACATGTTCACTGTTGTAAATTTTTTTCTCAAGTAGGAACTCTTATCTAAAGGGCTGGATTTATTTCAGTTTTATTGCACATGCAAAGACGCCTACTTGGCTGCTGTTTTGATATATATTTCCAAGCATTAAGACGCCACCAAAAAAAAATTAAATGAAAAAAAACCCAAAAACTACAAAAAAAAAACCAAAAAACAACAAACCAAAAAACTGGCAATGCTTTAAACAAGAGCACAGCAAATACTTCACTTGAGTCATAAGCACCAATTTTTATCCTAACCTTCCAGTCAGCCACCAGCTTGTTAGCAAAGTAAGATCCTAAATAGATATAATGGACTCCAACCACAAGGTCTGACTTAGAGAAAAGCTATACTCTGTTTTTAGAGAGTGGCTTCAAATAACGAAATGTTCAGTTATTAGAGAATCAGAAACCATGTGGTCAAAGACACCCAAACTCTCAGCTGCTTCTGCACTTCTGGACACATTTCCAAACAGTGAAGAAACGGCCTGCCACCACCACAGAGTCAGTTCCCAGCTCCCTGTTTCCTGATGCACTCCCACAGACACTCCCCAATGATGTGTTTAAGCAAACAGCGGATGTAGTGTGACAGCTACAGAGCACGCTATGTCAGCATGCTATGTCATCTTCAGTTTGCTCGCCGGTGCAACAGCTTAGAAAAATACGGAGCATGCACACAGCGTTCAAAGAATGGGTGGAGAGAGCACATGGAGGCCACCTGATGACTCCCATGCAGGAGTTCAATATCACTGCTACTCTGCAACAGTCAGATTAATTAAATGCCTGCACTAACTCTACTTCACATTTTCAGCCACAAACATTGATTTTACAGTATTCTTTGTCTCCATTTTAGACTAAAAGCTCTCAAATGCAATTGCCAAAAACTGTCACGTGGGGTATAGCTGGGGTACTAGGACAGATGCATTTGTTGGTAAGAAAGAACAAGGGAACTACACAAGTCAACCTCCAAAAAAGCGATTAAAAAACCAAAATCCAATAAGCTGCACTAGAAACCAAACTTCATGGTTGTTACTCTTAAAAACAAACTAAGCACCTCCTGAGCACACTTTGCTAGAACCCACCAGTATCTTCATGGGGTGGAAAAGGCAAACACCATAGTAGTACATGAAGAGTAGAAATCAGAAATGTTTTTCTTTTCAGCAATAGCTCTTTGTGACTGGGACCAGAAAATGTTTTACTTCCTGAGCCATGTGGTTTTTCCATTAGTTACCAAGCCACAAGAATAGTTAAAAAAAAGAAAAACAAAATCTCATTACTAACATAGCATCAGTATTTCAGGTTGCTTTATTACCAGTAGAGTATCTTTCCCCCTTTTAGTTTGGTTTTCAGTGTAACCACACACAGATTCTCATGTGAAAAAACAGCTTGAAATGTTTGTCAGTACCAACACCACTCAGATGCTACCTTTGAAAACTTATTAGGAACATAAGGTAAATAAGATAGCATAATATTTCCATAATTCAGTGTTCACAGAAGCTAAAAAATGCAAGTTGAAAGACAGATGGTATATGCAATCAAGTTGTTAACTGAGCATTACACTACCTGCAGGAGGAAAGCACAAGCCCTATTATATCTGTTTCTTTGTTTGAAACCCCCACATTCTTCTAAGGGAGAAAGAACTTGAGAAAAGAATAGTTCTAACAATTTTACAGGCATGCAATTCATCTGTTGCACATTGCTTTTGCCCAATTCCTGTGTGGTTGTGCTTGCACAAAAATATTTGGTAACATTATGTGAATAATCTTTCTACATATCCTGCTGTCACTCCTTGCATAGTTCCTCTTGGAAAAGTTATCTTTTTCAGCAGAAGTTCAGTCTCTGGAAATATGAAATTTCGCCTCTCTCTAGCAGCCACACTGAAACCACCTGGTGAACTCTTGGCAGGAGGACAGTCTAATTATCAGTTTCTTATCTGAGCTGTTCAAACAGGTCTGGTACAAGTCAATGTCAGTCAACATGTAAGACTTGCTATTAAAAATCCCACAGCACATGACAGATAGCGATAAATTTCTGACTGTGCAGCCTACATGCCATAAAGCTTTGAGCTTAGTCCATTTGCATCTGTGCTTCAGATTCCCTAACTGAAAGCAAAAAACAGTGATTGCTATTGCCAATTACTCGGTAGCATCACAGCGGTGCTCTAAGGCTTGCCCAACATTTGCTCAGTGTTTCTGCCTGCGTGTACATGGTATTCATCAGTGTAGCATGGATCCTTTGAATACGTGGACGGCTACAAGAGCATTGCATTTCCATTGCTTTCAGCAATACTCTTCAGTGTTATATACAGGAAATCTTCCTTCTTGCATATATCAAGATGGAAGCCACTTCTTTTTGTTTTAAGCAAGGGAAAATTATGAGGAGTTCTGAATCTAACGTGAAGGGATTTCATAAGGGTCGGGATGTTATTCCAACCAGGAACCTGGGCCCACACAGGAGCTCACCATACACCTGCCCATCCATCTCCCACAATGCAAGACAGCAGCATTCTCAAATGACAGTGCTTGACTTAGAGCATTTTACTGAAAACGCAACCCCCCGAAATTTTCTGGTCACTACTGAAAAGTCACAGGTGCAAAGGTCATCAAGCGTGGGGATCAGTGGCATTTACTATTATTTACCTCTAGTTATCTTGTAGCTCACAAATCCTCTCGCAGGTTTCATTGGACAAGCCTCTGTGCTAGGGCAGTAAAAAAGGTAGCAGTTTGGATGTGTGCTTGTCCTTCGAGCATCAAAAATGATCAAATTACATTTCTTGTCTCCTGCAAAACATGATATATACACATTTGAGCACTAAGAACTTTTATAACATCTTCATAATAAGCTCTGGTCTATTAAATTAGTTTTTCCTCATGTAAGTAAGAGGAAAAGTACTAACATATAACATTCCTACAGGAAAAACAACCCAGGACTGCAAAAGAATGGCCCAGGGCCAATATACAAAAGGTCACACCTTCCTCTTCCTGTACAGATAGACTCAGGGAAACAATGAGTCTAATCCCTCCTCGTCCCCTCATCCGTAGCCCACTGGCACCACTTTAAATAATAATTTCTCACTTAGAAATCCTGATAAATCTGAAAATCTCCTTGACGTACTCACGGGGAAGTAAATTATTTATACACTTTTCCCATCATATCCCAGGAATCTCTTGGCTCCTTGCTGCTTGGGGGGTGACTTTTACCACTGTCATTTCTACTTGCTGCTGTCTCTCTTACTGCTGCAAGAGACCAGCTGTCCCAGAGAAAGGTAAGCACTTTTATTTTTGGCTGAAATTAAAAGTAGTGCAAAATGTCAGTTACTTTATAGCATGCCCACTAAATACAGCTTACGCATCTTAAGAGTTCGGGGGTCTGAGAGGTTTTAACATTTAAAACTACCGCTGTTTTTTTTTACTGCGGCTGTTTTCCTGAACACTCTGAGGTCTTGCCCTGAGATCTAACACCGCACCTGGCAAAACAGAATAGCAGCCGCAAGCTGTCACTCGCTGCAGTGTGAATGAAAGGATACGAATTCACGTTTCTGTGCGGAATACCGAAAACACCCCTGTCCCAGGCAGCTTTCAGAAGTCATTTCCCAAGTGCTGGTGCGCAGTAACAGGAGAGACGGAAGAGGAGCCGGTTACCTGACAGCTCTTCCCCCGAGCAGCAGGTGCGAACGCAAGCCTCTGGGCCCGGGGCGTACACGGGCTCTGCCCCCCTGATGCCTCTGGCCAGAGACAAGTTTATGTCGATGATGGCATCTTCCATTTTCTCCGCCGAGCACTCTTGACTGGGGGGCGGTCCGGCCATCACGCAGGTGACCACCAGCAGGCAAACCGGCCACCGGCCGCCACCGGCAGACATGGTCGCTCGGGTGGGCTCTTTCGCGGGGCGGGTGGGGTCGTCGTCTCACCACAAACGTCCCGGACCCCTCCTCGGCCAGCAACCGGATTTCGCGGCGAGCTTCCCGAAGCGCTACCGCCGAGGTGCCTCCTCTGCTGGGTTTCTGGGGGCACTTTAGGGCAGCCCCCCCACCTCCCCTCGCCGCCCAGTGGCGGGAAGG
>JAAGAY010010099.1:11782-57841 GCA_011801015.1 Ardeotis arabs | reverse complement strand
TGGCAGCTTCTTTTAAGAATAAATAAATCAGGTAGAGAGAGTGGCCTTGGTGAATTGTGCACTGCCTTGGAAAAGGTGTGAAATTGTGTTCCACATGATTAGGAGCTCAGATGAGCTGAACTTTTACAAATTATTGAATTGTAAAAAAACAATTTCATATAGCGTAAGCTGGACAATAAAATAAAATGTGCAGAGACTGAAAAAGGTATCAGGAGCAAGTAAATTAAAAAAGAAAGAAAAAAGGTGGAAGGAAAAGAACCAGGAGTTCCTGCAGAACTCGGTGAATTGTAAAACTAATACAAAATGTTAATATTCTGCATCGGGCTTCATTCATCTAAAAAAAAAAATACCAAAATAGGAATAGCTTCTCTAGTTATTCTATTGATAAAACAACAGTTCCAGAATACAAGTCTAACAGATTATTGCGTTCACTGATGCTGGCCATCTGCAAAACACAGGCAGTAGGATTTCTCTGAATTCATTCCAGCTAGAACTAGGTATAAAAAACCCAAACAGTTACTGGAAATTTACAACAATCTTTGCTGAACTCTGGCAGAAGCTAATTGTCCTGTCAGTTAAAAGGTGAATGATTCATTTTTTTAATCTAAAGTTGTCAAGCTTCAGTTGCTAGCCATTAGAAGTGATCACCCCTGCTTTTGTCTATCATCATAAAGATCTCTCCACTATCAAGTTCTGGTCTCTGAGCAGGCAGTTGCAGACTGCCATCAAATGATCTCAGACTTCTGCTCATTAAGCTGAGCAGATGCACCAAGTACCTGAGCTTTCCATGACTAGGCCTGTCTCCCAACCCTTTAATCTCCTGCGACTGCTCTAAAAATTCTCTTCAATTTTTGAAAGTACTGACTTCATTCCATCACTGAGTGCCATCTATGACATTCTGAAAGATATGAAACAGAAACATTAAAAAAATACAAGTTCTGTCTTTTGTCAACATTAGGGAAACAGCTACCCACAGTGAAAAAAAAGGGGTTGTTTTTTTTTAAAATAAAAAATGAGAAAGACTAGTTCAAATGACAATCTAAAATTTCTTTTTTTTTCTTCCAACTGCTGTCCAAACATATTCCGTGCTCAGTGCTCACATTTCACTCAAGACAAACCCCAGGCAGTGGAGAACATACAAAAGTACGATACTGTCTCAGGCTGCCTGAAATGGCAGAACAAAGAGGGCTCATACCTGCAACTGGTTTTAAGCAGCCTCATTGGCAAAAACTGTTCAGATATATGGGCTTTATTTTTCAGCTTCCTCTGGTCTATAACGCATACTGCAGACAAGTTCTAGGCAAAGTCTTTTTGACTGCTGGCCAATTTGCTCACGAAGCATCTTCAGGCTATGACATTAACACCATCCACGCTTTTTTGGGCTGGCAAAAGACTAAGCAAAGTACTCACAGAAACTTTAAAAACTATGTTCAGCAGCAGAAAGTTGCTGAAATAGTTATGACCCTCTCTAGAGTTTCATTATCTTCAAGTTTTCCCAAGATTATCATTCCTTAGAACATAAACAAGAAAAGAGAGCTAAGCTAACAAAGAGTTACATCTATGCCTTTGTAATGTTATCTAAGGTGCTAAAAAGGACAATACCATTTTGGATATTTCAGTCAGTGTCTAAGGCTTATGTAGAGGGCACCTCTCCCACTGGAATAATATCCTCCCACCAAGAATGTGGCTGATCACTTCAGGAGCTAATAACAATGGTATGTTACACGGGTACTTACACAGCTTTTTTCAAGAGGTACTGAATAGAAGGAATAAACTTCATACTGGGATTTTAACATTTTTCTGCTGGGACATGCAAATTTTTATTTTGATCACTAGATGAGAATTAACAAGAACATTTATATACCCTCAATGCTGTATACTGGAAATCTGAAAATACAAGAACAATACATTTCATTCAGATCATTCTTTTACTGCAATAACAAGAATAAATGCAAATGCTTTGACTTTAAAAAAAAAAAAGTATTTTCTCCTAACTACAGAGAAACATTGTCCTAAAATTAAAAATTCATTGCAAAAGTAAAGGGGCTATAAGCTCACTGAACTAACATCAAAGAAATTAATTTTTAGCTTAAAAACTACAAAATAATATACCTGTTTCTTAAACAAGAAAGGCCTATCAAGTGCAAAATGTATCATTTTGTGATAAAACTGAAGGATTTCCTAGTTAAAATAATTTCTGACCATGTTCTGCTCTTTCATATGTGAACAGCACTTCCATCAAGAGTAAGAGGACCTGCATCCAAATAGCTCAGATCAGAAACGGATGCTGCAGTTCCAATATAGCAGAATGTCAGAGGTGAAACCCTGAACTCTGCTGAAACTGAAGGCAAAACTCTTGCTGATATCAACGGATTGAAATTACTGCCTCTATGTATTTTCAAAATTCTCTCTCAAACAAAAAATCAGAATCAAAAATACAGGAGATCTGCAATTCCTGCTGTTTTCTGCAGGATTTTAACATTTTCCAAAGGTTTTTAAGAGTCAGGCCCACAGGAGACATGGCTGGTGCCTATTTGCTTTTCTCTGGCATGGAGCACAGATAATTTTCTCTGCATAACATTTTAGAATACAGGAACTGGGAAAAAAAATTATTAGAGAAAATGTTACTGTGACTTCTCATCCAGATCCAGGATTGTTTATCTGCACAAAAATACACATAGCTTCAGCCTGTCATTTCCAGCTTGTATTGTTAATTATATTTCAATGCACCTCACTAGATAAGAGGTACAATCCAGCCAGAAGTGTATAAAGGTTGTAGTCCAAATTATGCAATGTGTCTTCCAGCTGATAATTCCAACAGGTAGTGAACTGTTTCATCTCATGCAGCTTGGCAAACACTGCCTGTTTTTCTTTACCCAAGCCTTCAACATGCACATCAAACCAAACATACCTTCCACAAGTATGACTGAATCTGCTTTTAAGTTAGCAAAGTTTTAATTATATTCTGTCTGCTACAATATTTTTGTATAAAGAAATAAACCAGGGTTCAAACACAACAACAAAAATCAAGTAGTCTCTTGAATATCCAGCTTGATGTATTTCTTACATGACCTCAGCCTATCAACTGAAATCTGGCAGGTAATCAGAAATAATCCTAATCACTAGCACCCGCTGCACACGGACCACAGCCTCTGTGCAACTGTAGGCGACGAAATATCTGGTCTTATACTATAGCCTGCTACTACCATCTCCTGTGCTTAGCATTAGTCCGCAGATCACTGACACCAAAACACAATTGTAACAGAAGCAGTTGTTACTTCCACTCCTCAATACAAGAAAAGTGTGGCACAAATCAACTGACACATGAGCAAATTCTCTCTGTTCCTGCTCCAATAAGAAAAGAATCAAACCGGAGGATACAGAGTTCCAGCTCCTGACTCCAAGCATTAGCAATTCCTTAGTTTTCTGCCTTTTACTCCAGTTTATGTCTCCAAGGACAGAGAGAGGAAGAAAATTCTTGGAGTAAAACTTTCAATTCCTGAACAGGAGATACAAGGTACTTAAATCTGCTCTAAGTAATAAGATTTTCCATTGCCTCAGAGTGATCAGTTTGGATTTAATGGAACTACAGAAAAAGACAAAAAGGTTAGAGAAAAACCCCAAGAACACTTTTTCTCTGGGGAATCATAGAGCAAATAATCTCTTTCTTCCATTTTGTATCTTGGTAAAAGGTATGAATTGGAAGAGGTTTTCTACTGTAAAGCCTTCTTCAGGATAATGCATGCAGCATTAAAATAATTTTGGGGACAAAAAATGAGCAGTTCTAGAAAGGATTACAATTCCAGTGTTTTTATTTTGTTTTTATCATCAGATATTATACCTTCCCTATCTTTTGACAAATATTTTCCATTTGGTTACACTTCTGCCTATCTGTGGGTATAAAGTCAGCAACTTGCTTGGAACCCTGTGGAGATTCAAGTAACAAACTATACAGCAGTCATTGCATTCATTTTAAGTACATAATCATTAAGTGAAAAGTCAGTGAAAGCTGGTAGCATCCCCATTTTACAATAGCTTAATTATAAAAAAACTTCATTTAGCTTGTATCTTTACTACTGTATTTGCAAATACTTCAAAGAAAACCTTAAGCCAATAACAAGAAAGAATGATGCAGAAAGGTTTAACTACTCTGCATCTGACAATCAACAGGAACAAAAACTGGAAAAGAACTCTGTATTTCATGAGGGACATCACATATTCCTGTATTCCAAATGGAATGGTATCCCAGGGGCTTCTTTTGCTTAGATGTTCATACTCCTAGATGCTGTATCTGAATATTGCCAAGTCAATATCAAAGCAAAGATGAAAGGTATCGTTTCATAAAATTATCTGACTTTTCATTCAGTCACTGCAGTGAATTTTCTACAACTCTTTACAAATTGCATGCATTATGCAAACATAGACTTGTGTACTGTAACTTGAAAACACTGCCAAAACTCTTTAATGAAAACTTTTGGGTGAAAATGTATTAATGTGCTAAGACTTTGAATCAAAATGTATACATCTGAAAAAATACCTGTAACTAAAAAGTTAAACAATATCTTCACTCTCTGGTTCTGCTGCAGTATAATCCTGTTCTAAGACATCGATTTTACATCAGTGATCCCAGATGACCCAAACTAAGATTTTCTTGCCTACAGCAAAAAAAAAAAAATTAAATAAAATCCAAAGCATTAACTGAATGTAAAATGCTGTACTATTTTTATCTTCAACCTCCAGAAAGCCTGAATCTTTGAAAGGCTAACTGCCTTATTGGTTTCACTGAAGTGCTACCTGAGAACAAACTGACACTATTCCTTAAATATCTTATCTACCTCTATACTCATCCTCCAAACAAAGTAAATGAGGCAAAGCATCTTAAAGATCCTCTTGCACATTTTTGGGACCTGAAAATATCATGGCATCTTAACATAATTTGAACAACGTCAAAAAAAAAAATCAAGATAACAAAGCAAAACCCTGCTGTATGACACTGACAACAAAAACAAAAAAGAGTATTACTTAAAATAAAAAAACATGTGAATGCTAGGCTAACTCTTTACTGACTTTCAACAAAACTTCAGGTTTTTAATAGGCCAAATACTGTTTTAATACTTCCAACCTGCGAACATTTCGGGATCAGTTGTCAAATACACACTGTAATTCCATCCAACAGGTCCTAACCAAACACATACAGGCAAGTACCTACAGGAAATGGCAAAATTAACAGAACCACAAAACCAATTACCCGAGTGTCTCAGTTACCTCATCTGTGAGAGAAGGAATGTAGTATTTATCTTTCTTTGAAAAGTAAATCGATCTTATCTATTAAGTGTAACTACGTATGTCGGCAGTTTTCTTTGTGCTCTTCTGAGCACCCCACCATGCTCAGACAGGTTCCACCTTTCTGGCTGCCTATGAGCAGCTCCAGATACAACTTACTTTCTGCCAAAACTGGAATTCTCTTAATGCAAGATCTAGAAATGGTAGTCGTACACCAGCAGGAAAGAAAAAAAAAAAAAAGAAAAAAAAAAAGAGCTTCACAATGAAATAGAAGTACAGCAGCATGATAGTACTATCTGCTCGAACTGCAGAAGAAGTGGCAAACCCTAAAGAGTGTTGTTCAAAACTAGGGCTAGTGTGGTGCTGAAGTAGTTAGAATTGCTTATAAGAACATGCTCCATCTGTATGATAAGCAGAAAACTTTTTTCTTTTTTTTTTTTTTTTAATTCTAGCTGTCATCTTAGCATCTCATTTCTTCTGAAACTACCTATATTCATCAAAAAAAAAAAATGAAAGTTCAATCTGAGCCCAGTATCTCAGAAGATGCAGCTGTAGAATTAAATCTAATGAAGAATGATTAAAATTGGTGGTATACACTTCCAAATTTATTCCAAATTCACTCATCTGTGTTGCTTCCTATTTATCTTGTTGCAACTCAATCAGTTGAAGCAGCTGAACTAAAAAGCAAAGTAATCCAGAAACCTACAGCAGAGATGGCAAACTAGGGATAATTTGACATTACACACACCCCAAGAGTTTTATGTACTGTATATATAGCTGGCAAGAGCATTTCAGATGTAAAGGAAGATACTGCCTGGCATACTACCGGAACTTTCTGCTCGTTTCTTTCTTTACATGCACACCAGCACAGTAAAGTATGCGTGTCACACAACGGGGTTGGGGTTGCTTACCGAGGTTGGATGCCCATCTCTCATTGCAGCAGAAGGCTGCTCAGTAGCACTTTTCACCATCAGACTGCACTTCCATGATTCCAACAGAGTCACTCTTTCTGTGGCACTACAACTTAGGAAACCTTGATGCCTTTATTGCTTATCCTAGTTAAAGATGAGATCACCATTTTCCATGAAGAGAGCCAGCACAGCACCTCAGTTCAAGCTCTATTTCTTGCACCTGGTATATAACTACTTTTATGACTGCAAAATCAGCACCAGGTCATTTCAGGAATTATTACTCTGTGTGTAATTAGGTCACACTGCTGTCTACAAAGAAGGAGTATTACACAGGTATGTAAAACATTTCAGTAAAGTTCATACCACGAGATCTCAGAAGAAAGAGATAGAAGAGAAGCTCACCGTTGAGCATCAACGAGAAATTACCTGATCAAAAGACTCCCTTAGATATCGGTGGGCTTTGAAGCAAGCTGCTGTGTCAGTTCAAGTTGCCTGAACACATATTTCATATTTCCTGCATTATAGATATTTGCATCTAATTATAACAGAATGGCCAGATTAAATTTAATACCTCCATTGCATTTATATAAACTAAATCTCTATCCTCCAAGTGAAAATTATAAAGTATTTTACATATTGAAATGAACAACACCAGACAAGATGACCTTTATAATCACCATTATAAGAAACACAATTACAAGCGACTCAAAACATATGGCAAACTTAATTATCCTCAAACAGACTGGTTCCAAATCTTCTCAATCCTGACAAAAATTGATGTCTAAAATAAAAATGTATTACACATTTTAGTTATAGAAAGGGTTTAGCAGAACTTACTCTTTTTATGTTACTGAATTCTACAGATAATATTTATTAAAAAAAAGTAATTCCATAACAAAAAAAAATCCTCAACTACTTACAATTAAATATTATTTAACAGAGATGTTATTTAAAAAAATTGTTTTACTTATTTTATATAGATTATGTGGAAGCAAGATCTGGAACAAAAACCATCAGTTTGAATTTGATACTCAAAGCTTAGTAACAATTCAAGACACAGTGACTATCAGGCTTGCAGAACTGTAAGATCAAAAGACGTATATGGGTGTATTTAACCTGAAAGATTCTAAGTGCTTTAAAAATGACCCAAGAAAATTAGAATCATGCTCACAATCAATGAAATGCAGACAAGCATGCAATATGCATAACAGCACAAGTCCAAGCAAACGCAGAAATACCAATTTTTCAAATGAAACAGCAGAGAGAATACCAATGAGCACAGTACAATCACTCATGCTGTATCTGGCCATGACAACACAAAAGCTCTGCAAGGTTGGGCTTCTTGGGTTTTTTGTTGATTTTTTTTTTTTCTTTTCTTATGTAGACCTGGCTTTTACATGCTGCCTGACAGAAGGGTGGAGCATCAGTTGAATGTCAGCTCAGGATAAAGGACACTACCAGTTACAGTGCCAATCCCATGCCTGAGGGTTTTATGTTTTCTGTGAAAGCTAAATAGAGTGAATGCTGGCTAAATCTGACAAGATCACTGTTTAAACAGAGATGGCCACAGACATAAGCAATAAGCCATTCCATTTCACGACTCACTTGAATGACAACAAGCATTTCACATAGGTATGAGATGCAGAACGTAATGACCTTGCACAAATTAGAAGTGGACACACAATGAGACTCAGAACAGCTTCTTCCTCATGGAAGCCCATCTGTTACACGCTGTGTGGTTCTCCTTTAATGATTTATTTAAACAGATGCAATCAAAAGGTTCAGCTTTTCAGTTTAGAATCAAATAATCACTCACAGGATGAACTGTGGAAACACAGAAAAACCAGCACTGAGGAAAAAACTTAAAACAAACACTCAAAAAAATCAGTAAAGCAAAATATGGAATCATTTTTGTCATGTCGTAGGCAGATACTGAATTGGTATTTTTTTAAATAATTAAAAGTTGAATAAGTTTTTCATAATCTTTAGACATTTTCAAAAAGCATTACAAAAGTCAGTTATGAAGAGAAATAGAGAACCTTCTGTATAATAGCTATTATTAAAACCAAATATTTAAACTAAAAAAAAAAAAAAAAGGTTTCCCAGTGCCCGTGCTACTATTGTAAGACTTTCAGTGTTGAATCTATCAGAATAAAAATGTGTCTTTGCAAGAGCATACAAATGCTTTGCAGTAAATGGTCATTAACAGTTTGGTAAATCACATCCTATATAATTGTATATGAAACACAGAACCTGCTTTTCATAAATATTTCATTATACAAAGCCAGTATTACTTTAAGCAGCACCACTAGTGGTTTCTGCTGTCCATATGATATTAAGCTTCAGGTTAATTAATTGCACCCTTTATAATGGCCAAATATGCAGCTTTTTGAACAATGACCATAAAAAGACTAGGAGAATTTTTCTTATTCTTCCAAGTACATTCTGAACACATTTTATTCTTAAGTAGCTAAATCAAAAAATAAATTCTCTAAAAAGCAAATTAAAAAAATGGACTTTGATAGGTTTCTATCCTGTTATAGGACAAAAAGCTATGAGACATTCTGTGCAAATGTGCAGAGTCTATGCATTGAACAAGAGAAAGAAAAACTGAGTGTGAAAGAAAATTCCAGCTTCCTAAGAAACCCCTCTGCTACATCTAATTCATTATTTACTAAATATATCTGTTCAATTCCAGAAAGCTTCACTCTACAAGCAGGCTAGTAAGAGCTTTAGGACTTACATAAGCCATTTCTAAGACAATAAAACTCAGTAATGTCAATGAGAATTGAGCAGTAGGGACTGAAGTATCAGTCTCCACACAATAGTTAAAAAAAAAAAAAAAAAGAGGTTAAAAAGCTATTTTGATGTGCATGATAGCCTTTATTTTATATTTCCTCTAGAAATTAATTCAGTATAGAAATTCTACTTAAGATGGCTTGGCAAGTACAACCTAGCAATTAGATTGCGAAACACAGCCTCCCTCCTAGTTTTGCTCATACATACATTATTTACCAGGAGCCACTCTCCCAAAAGTGTAATAAGGGCAGAAAATGGCTGCGTGCAGCCAGAAAAGGAACTCAGCAAATGAGGCAGGAAAGCCTGCCCGTCAGTACTGGTAATGAGGAAATACGGACAAGAGGGTAGGTTTCATTTCCAGCCCTGGGTTACAAATGCCAATCAACCCAAGCCAGGATTTATAAGCACAATCCAGCAGTTTGGCAGACAGGCAAGTCATTAAGCTTCGCTTGTCTGGAACACAGGTTTGGTTGTTTTGGCCTGGTTCTCTTTCTTGCCATAACAGAACCTTCTGACTTCATAAGGCAGATCTGCTCAACAGGAAAGCACAAGACCTTCAGCAATTTTCCCAGAACCATTATGTCTTAGGCTACAGAAACACCTTGCAGTCTAGAAGAATGTAAAGCTCACACAGAGTATCACTTGATTTCAAATCTATTTATTGCAAATGATTGAATTAATCATGACTGATGCTAGAGCAATCGGGAAACTCAGTTTCACCACTCTTTCAGTTAAAATGACATGACCTCTGTGCCCCTGGCTTTCCTATCTGTAAAATGGCAATCACAGTTGATCACTTTTATAGAAGTGTTCTGAAGCTCTCAGAAGAAATTTACTGTCTAAAGGGCAAATTAGTACTACTCATCCTAAAATGCTAATAAATAGCATTACTTGTCGATGCTTCTGTTATCTAATGGGAAAAGAATATTTTTGAACATCTCAAAATATGAAAGGATTTTTGTCAAATCTCCTTTACAGGGAGCACTGACAGCTCTCAGCACAGTAAGCCAAGCCTGATTTTTGCACTACATCTGCAATATCTTTTATACTTGGGCAGCTGGCACAAAGTGAGAAAATTCATTAACATGCTAATGATGTGTCCTATTTAAAATTCCAGTTCTGATTATTGTGTGATTAAGTCTCTTCCCTTGACGTCTGCTTCCTTATATCTGCATTACTGTGAGAAATCAACAATTATTAATGAAGTAAAAAGTAGGTGATCAATTTATACACAAGACAAACATACACACATATTTTAGCATTTCAATTTCTTTGTTTAATGTTTTCCAGACAAAGTGGTATTATCTTCAGTAAAAAAAAAAAACATTTCAAAATAAGTTTTCAAGAAGTTGACAGGCACAAAAGATAATAGTTCAAGTGCCAGATGATGTAGAAATAGGCATGTGTAGGAATACCTGCACAGAAGGTTTTAAAAAGTTATATTAAAAAAAAAAAGAAGGAGGGCTCTTGATGCAGAGAAGGAAGATGATTATTCTCTGAAAACAAGAAAAAAGCAAGAATGAAAGGAGGCAACAGCTCCAGTCAATCCAATTACTTTTCTGGGAGAAAAAATGAAGCATCATCTTTCTACATTGAAAGACATATAAACCCACTAACTTATTTAAACTAACATAAACCTTTAAAGATAAGAAGACTAAGGGACCTCTTTCTCTATGTCACTTTCAGTAACCTATGTTTAGTTTCTGGATGGACACCTATTTCATACAGAGTTGAGCCAAAGCGTAGCACAACTGCGCCGCAAGGAGGAATCACAGGCTCATCCCTACTGCGTGCCAGGACACGGATCAGCCAGCTGAGCCCAGATCATTTCTGCTGTTTAAGTTAGCACAGCTAATTAGGCCTGAAGGGCCCTAACGAACTCTGGGCTGACAGATAGTAAAAAAAAAAAAAAAAAAAAAAAAAAAAAAAAAAAAATAGAGGACAGTAACATCCTCAGTTAGTAGAGTTAGATGGAGAAAGGATTTCTCTTCTCCCTCTATAG
The DNA here is from genome assembly GCA_011801015.1 of Ardeotis arabs. Lineage (NCBI taxonomy): Eukaryota > Metazoa > Chordata > Aves > Otidiformes > Otididae > Ardeotis > Ardeotis arabs. The sequence continues at coordinate 46,846 of JAAGAY010010099.1, read as the reverse complement.
CTACGAGCCAGAAGTCACACTAACCAGGAATGGGCTTCACCAAGCAATGGGACCAACAGCTCAACTAATTTTAACCCACAGCACAGAGCAGCTGAGCCCATGCTGCACTACGAGCTCAAGCCGCAAAAGCATTTTAGGAACCAGTTTCCTGCCAGGCTCCACTCAAAATCACACTGTCACTAACAGCAGCAGGTCAACATATTCGCCATCACAAGCCCCACACCACTGTTGCATCCCTTATGCCAACGGCAGCACTCCCACCACACAGTGGTGGGTCTCACGGTTGTGCTAACATCCTGCTCACATCAGGTTACTGCTCAGCACTGAGCTGGTGTATGGGATGGGGCAGGATCAGGAGGAAAAGGCAAAATCAGTTGTCTCAGCAGCAACGTGGATTTTACTGGCTTAAACAAACCACAAAGCCTGAGGCCATGCAGAAAGTCAGCTCAGCTACCCCGACACAAATCACACCTTTCACAGCACAGATAAAGTCAACGCAATTATCTTCAGTTCTTCTGAATAACAGCAAAACCAAATGGTAACAAAATCATATTCCAATTGTTTATGCTTTATTCCCCAAACATGAAAGTACAGTACAAAATAACAACCGGTTCGTAAAAGTGGATGCCACCTTTAAGATGCAATCTGTTTACTACATTCCAGAGAGTAGCAGAAGGCTTTTACTCAATCAAATGTGCAGTATCAAACTCATGCTAGTGTTCTCAAAGCTAAGTGAGTTTTCATTTGTTAAAGGAGAAAATGGTGGAGATTACATGCAAAGGGGCAAGGACAAAGAGAAGGGAAGATCTCAGACTTCAGTTTATGTATCTCTGACAAGTACGTGCTTCAAAGTTATTTTACATGGGGATAAATTTCTCCTTACACCTACAGAATCACAATAAATTAGAAGGAACAATGCACATAATAAACACCCAGTGTTTTGCAATTCGTTGTCACAAACTGTAGCACAGGAGAGGTCAGACCAAGACAACACCTCATTACAGCTACATAAATACAAAGAGGAGAAAAAAAAACAAAAACAAAAAAAACCCCCTACAAACTGCAACCAATTCTGTTGCTTCAGCAACAGTCTTGCACAGGTTTTGGTTAAAACCCTGCTGAAGAAAAATACAAATGAGAAGGGCACGCATATTACACGAAGTTTAATTGTCCTAGAAACAAAGGAGCAACAAAATGGACAGATTGGAAGGTCAGAACTTCCTTCACCTCACTTGCAAATCCAGGCAATGAGGAAGCCTGATGTGTGTTTGAATCATACAGCTTATGTAACAATGTACTACTTTGAGGAATTGTTTATTTAACCATCTAATTTCTGAGAAAATTCTCATCTAGTGAAGTGTTAGTGTGTATATATAGTCCTCTATGCATCTTTAAAATATTGTCTTAGTCATATTCCCGCTGCCTACGAAACTTTGTTTATAAAATAGCTTTTGCCTATCCACTTGCCTATGAAGAAACTTCATATACTTTTAAAGCTGAGGGACTTTCCTCTCTTCAACCAACCTACTACTCATAAGATCCTGAAAAAGGAAAGACATTTCAAACCCCTAGAGCTTTAAAGTAGCTCTCAGATTCATACTTAGCTCTTTAGAGGTAACTATAGTAACTGTATGTTTGTAGTCAATTAAACATTATTCAGCCTTTTCATTTAATGAAGTAGCAAGGCCACTTTATCTACTTAACTTCAGGAGAGGGTACAGCAGACAAGAAGATAAGTCAAGTCTAGGAATAACTTTGCTATTTTGTTGTCTGTAGCTTTCCCAGTAATTGCATAGAACTTCCCCAATTCCACCGTGATACTACAACCCAAGTACACTGCTTAAAGTTGTATGTGAGCTGGGTTTGGCAAGCTGTTTAATGCCCGCCCCCAAATATAAATTTACAAAGAGAACTCTTCCATTCAGACCCAGGCATCCCTTGCAACTCACACATTCAGACTCACCACCAAGTACGTTATAGATACACTAAGCATTTAGTTATACACACTAAATACAGTTCTGTTGCCACAGCCAACTGCATCTACTACTTCCACATAAAAGACTACATAGGTTTCTCGGTATGTGAATAAACGCACAGCATCATCATCGTTATTCCAAAAATTGGCTTAGAAAGGAAAGTTTTTAAGAACTGGGCTAAGGTAGATCTCTAAAAGCTGTATATTGCTGGGACATCCCTTCTTCCCGTCAACCTGTCCTACGTCCAGTGGAAACAGCTGAGAGCATATTCAGCATATTGCTTATCTGGCCAAACTTTCCTCAGGAAAATTGGTACGTTTTGTGAAATGCAGGATGTTTCCTCAAACCCAGTAGACTTCTAGGCACTCAAGACTGAGCAAAAGCTGCAGCAGCTTATGAACTACTTACCAAAGGCAGCCTCTTCTTGTTCAAGTTCTTGTTTCAGTCTGGTGTAATCCTCTTTAATTCTCTCTAATTTTCGGACATTTCTGGCACTCAAAACCAACAGTTCATTGAGAAGTCCTTCCAGCCCCTCCTTCTCCGATGTTAATGATCTTATTTCTTCTGTCAGATCTTTCGCAGTACTGAAATTACTTCCTGCATGTTTTGTGGGCGCAGGGGGAAGAGGGAGGAAAGAGACAATGAAGCAGACACTTGAACATCAGTTGGTTACACAGTAAACATGGGAAATTAAGCAACTATACTTCCCCACAACAACTGAAAGATCAATTTGGAGGGAGGAGGGAACCACACAAAAAAACCCCTGCTTTGCAAGCATCCATTTCGTTAACATACTACAAAAAGAATCATAATTGTGGCACATTTAACCTTATACACAGAAATAGATCCTTTTTAAATTATTATTGACACAATCTACGTTTTTGGAGAAAATCTTTTCTAAGGTCCACGCTTCAGAAAATGTCATACAGCAATTCATTGATCAATGTGATCTGTCAGACCATTTTCTTGTTTTGGAGGACAACTCAACTCACAATATCTTTGAAATGGATGCTATCAATCTGCTAGACCCTGAAGCATTTCCTCCTTGAACAAAGTAGCATTATGCCATTGTTCATGCTAAGCACCAGAAGGTTGTTTAAAAATGACAGGGTGCATTTCTTAACAGCATGCACCCCATGCAAAGACCATCAGGAGATGTTCTTCTGAGACAAGATATTTAAAAGTCAAAAAGCTCCACTTCTGTCTCTCCCTGAAGCATGAAACCTCAGAGACAGGCAGAACAACTCACTACCACCAGCTCACGCTGCTCTGGAGTTTTTTAAAAAATGTTTGGCTCCTTTGGACAGGGATTCAGAGTCATAAGTTCAATTCCCAATCAGTTTACAGTGTAGCCCAGTAACATCTGACCACTTAACCTTTCTGAAAACCCTTTTTTATAAGAACTTGGAAAGGAACATTTCCTTACTTCACAGAGAATAAGAATTAACACACGATGACAGTGAGATGCTCAGCTATTAACTGATTTTTAAATAGCAGTAGAGTAACTACTACAATGCTACATTTATAGAGCTGTACCCATGTCTTTTCAACGGTTCAGTTGCTTGGCTGGGGAAAAAAAAAAACCTACAAAAAAAAAAATCGCTGTAATCCAAAGAATACCTGAGAATAATTATTTCCATGTAGACTTGCCCAATACAAGACAAAAAGATCTGTAGCGCAAAATTTAAACTCTAGCATCATCCTAACTTAGCAAAACTTTGGTGATATGATCTAATAATTAAAAGCATCTAGAGTAAGCAAAAATATTTAGAAAATGTAACCTTGAAGAAAATATTAATGTAAAGCATATTCAGTAACATATATAAGATGTCTCATCAGCTTTTGAAGTATGTGCAATGACTTTAGACTTCTGAAATAACTTTATAATACCACCAGCGTTACTGAGATATAAAGGTGTCCTTTGGCTTTTTTTCAGGAATATAAAACTGTTGCTTATACACAACAGATCAATTTAAAAGTTTATTTTAGAAAATCAAGACATAATCCAAAACATCAAATACACATAAGAGTATCCTAAATTGTGGCACTGCATCTTTTCTACCTGGTGTCTCAAAAGTGTTAGTCTTAAATAGGAATGGTTTGGTTGCTGTTCAGTTCCCTCAGGACAGAGGAGCAAGAGTAGGATGCAAGTAGGTTGGAAGATGGCAAGTCACTGCCAGTTTCTGAGAGCAGATCCATTCCTCCAGAGCATGAGAGTGAACAGAAGCACTTCCAGCAAATAATTACAACTATTCTGGAGGAAAGATGCTGCTGCAAACTTGAGTGGTCGAATGAGGACAGGTTGTACCAAAGGGAGACTGCACTTTCCAAAATTTTGGAAAATACTGTATCAAATAAATCAGGTTTAAAGAGTCAACATTGGTAAGTTCAGTACCCTTGTTTGGTTTTTGTTTGTTTTTTTTTTTTGTTTGGTGAGGGGTTTTTTTTGTTTTGTGGAGTTTTTTTAATGTACTCCTAAGGCTACGGTAGTTTCAGTGAACCCCTTTTCCTGGCTTAAAGCTGACCTTTTATGAAGCTCGCTTTTTAAGAGCTCAAAACTCCCCTATTTCTAATCCTCAGCTAAAACCCTGTTTGCTACTTCAATCTTGCAAATAATTATATAATTAAATAACTATAAATATGTTTTACAAATAGTAGGATCTTATGGCTTACCAGTGCGTTTACTGGGAAACAACAGGACAAATTTTAATCTTAATTTGTCATGTTTCCAAACAGGCAAAACACAATAATAAGACAAAAATCACTGGAAAAACTGGGAAATATTCAGATGCTTCTAAGGCAACAAGACTTACAATTACCTAGTGTATCTTTACTTCACCTGAACTCATCCCAAGCATCAACTCACAAAAGCCTTAATAAAACACGGAGGCAAGAGATTCTTCATTAGAATCTGAAGCCTGCTCTTACATTTCAGACGACAGCAAGGAAAAAGGTATGACACTGCATATGAAAGTTTTATACATATTGAATGGATCTTAATTCCCAGAGGGGAAGTTTATATAAAAACTGAGGCTATGAGGAAATGGCATCAGATATATATACCCAAAAAGCCAAAACTGCCTGACACAGCTCCCCATGACAACAGAAATGTCTGGAAGTCTGCAGTGAAATTTCAGAAAAGCGTATACAAACTCATATACCACAAGTGCCATCAGTGACCTCAATCACAGCAACTAAAATAACTGCTAAATGCTGCAAGAAAGTTGATTTGAAATTAATATATAATCCCTAGCTGCCAGCATGGTATGTCCTCCTGGGGTTTTCTGTTTCTTAAGAGAGACAAAGTCACATTGGATGCTGCAGAAACATTCTGAAGACGTGTCAAAATATTTTTTTCTGCTAATATCCTGAAAAATGTTAAAATTCCTCTTTTTGATCATAAAATAACTACTTTGCTTAAGCGAGCACAATAACTATTACCTTGTCAACTACTCAGAGCTATATTTTACATACTCATACCATTGGGAGAATTCTAGTTGGGTGACTTTAGATAAATAAAGTCAGTCCTAACTCTTCCCAGGAAACTCAAACATCACTGAAGCTAATAGGAGAAAAATCTGTACAGAAACAACGAAACTAAGGAATTAATAATCTAAGACCAAAGCTGAGCTTCTGGTCTAAACCAAGCCATGAGACAGGAATTCTGTAAGGGGAATTGAAGGGCAAAATGCCCCTTTTCCCATCCTTCCTCCTGTCTCACAGTACAACTTATGCAGTGTGCAATTTTAGTCACACACAGAATCATTGAATCATAACATAGTTTAGCTTGGAAGGGACATTTAAAGGTCGTCTAGTCCAATGCCCCTGCAAGGAGCGGGGACATCTCCAACCAGATCAGGTTGCTCAGAGCCCCATCCAACCTGGCCTTGAATGTTTCCAGGGATGGGGCATCCACCACCTCTCTGGGCAACCTGTGCCAGTGTCCCACCACCTTAACTGAAAATTGTTTTTTTCCTTATATCTAGTCTGAATCTGCCTCTTTATTTTAAAACCATTACTCCTTGTCCTATCACAACAGGCCCTGCTGAAGAGTTTCTCTGTAAGTAGTGAAAAGCCACTATAAGGTCTCCCCAGAGCCTCCTCTTCTCCAGCCTGAACAGCCCCAACTCTCTCAGCCTGTCCTCATAGCAGAGGTGCTCCAGCCCTCTTATCTTCGTGGCCCTCCTCTGGACCTGCTCCAACCGATCCATGTCCTTCTTATGTTGGGGGCTCCAGAACTGGATGCAGTACTCCAGGTGGAGTCTCACGAGGGCTGAGTAGAGGGGCAGAAACACTTCCCTCGACCTGCTGGCCACGCTCCTCTTGATGCAGCCCAGGATGCGGTTGGCCTTCTGGGTTGTGAGCACATATTATCATAGCTCCTTGGCAGATTCAACTATTTTGGGCACATTGTTGCCCATTTAGTAACCTCAAACTAACATATCATTATTTTGATACCATTTGTCAACAACAAATTCACTAAAAATATGGTTTGAAATCTATCCCATTTTGTAAAAAAACAACAAATGTGCTATTATTTAAGCTTTGTGAAATATTTCCCTTTCAAAATACTAGACGATGTTAGTGGCCCACAACTTTAGTACTCCCACCTTTTCTCGTATTTATGCCTGAAGTTACATACCTCTCTGCTTCAAGTAAGAATAATGCAAACCATACATCACATCCTACTGAAATTATGTTCACTATAGCACAAGCAAAGGAGCAATTTTTGCATAACAGTAAAGCCTACATACTGGCCATCGCCTTGAATGTAGAAAAGAACAGACTGGTCATTATTTATCATTATCTACAAGCCAATTCTTCATAGACTAACACTACTTTCAACAATACATAAGAAAGGGAAAATTTACATTATAGCTTAGGGCATTTGCCACAATGGTATTTATCAACAGCACTGGAATTCAAGGCTGAAAATCCTCCACCCTGTGATTAATGAGAATACAAACTAATTCCAACACCAGAAAAGTAACTGAAGAAAATAAGTATAATTCAGCTGCTCACAAAGAAAAGAGAAACAGCTAAAAACATGACAGAAATGTAAGATTTTGGAAGTACTGCCAGTGTGTTTGCACCTCTGAAAAAAAACAAATAGCAAATGAGGGACAGTCTACCATCTTCTGAAACATTTTACATATTTGAATCACAATTATTGTTTTTAAGCAGTAACACATGCCAGCACTTTTATGAAGCATAATTCAACTGAATGATTGATGTAATCCTGAAAGGTAAAGAAAATTCATCTACAAACAGTCAAGAGGCCCCATAGACATACACTTGGGGAGTAATTCTCTGCCCCAGAAAGCCTCTTGTACCTGAACTGAATCAGTCACCAGAGAGCAACCCAGGAAAAAAAAAAAAAAAAAAAAAGAAAAGTAAAAAAAAAAGTAATAACAACTCAAAGGCTCAAGTGAAAATTATCAATTAAAAAACACATGCAAACCCTGAAGAAAAAGGCAGAGGTTTGGTAGACGGCAGTTCAGCAAGAACTGTCCAAGAAGCAATAGCTACTGGTGACTGCTGGGCCATCAGATGCTCTCAAGTGTCTGCACTGGAGTGACAAGTGTAGCCCAGGAGCACGTTAGTCCTAGCAATTTACTATGTGCATTAGCCAATAAATGGTTGTTACAAGTCATGTGTAATTCTCTTCCACCATGGTAAAAGATGCCCAACTGAAAGTGACTCCAAGACTCAAGGGTCACCCAACAGCACAGACGTGTGCGCACACGCTTCCCTACATAACCACTGCCCCCTCCCTCATACCTTCCACTCACCTTACGCCTTTCAATATCTGGTTCTTTTACACCTCTCCTCTCTCCTGCCTTTGCCTCCACTCACTACTGCTACCAGAGAAGCAGAAAAGACATGCTGAGGGTAGGGAAACACCCCACATCTGATCTCCATGATCTTGAGGGCTGCATGAAATCATCCTCCCACTTTTTACCAGCCTAGGTTTGTGCACCAAAAGCGCATGAACTGAGCTTCAGAGGTTTGTCACCTTGGCTTCCTGGACAGTCAGTGCAAAGAGGGACATCACTGCTCCTTTCCACAGACTGCACACAGGTTTCACACTGCCCTCCTTTCATAGCTCTCCCCGTCTAACATTTCTCCTTTGAGCACAAAACCCTGGAAAAGGAACTGCCAAAGAGATAACTTGACCTTCTCTGCCACTCCAGGGATAGCAGCTTAGGTAACACGAGAGAAAAAGAGTAAGTTGCTACATGACTGACTTCTGCAACAGGAGCAATGATTTTCTGCTGTCTGGTCACACATCATGCTGGAACTTCAGCTACAATCAATTATCCTTGAAGTTCACTGGAAGCCAGTAACATCCAGCAGTCTCAGTTGGAAATGAGATAAAAAGAAAAACAGCTTAGCTGCCTGAGGTCTGTGTGACTGTGAGAGTTGCTTTGGGAGGCTCACTGGCATTATTTTTTTAATGAGTCAATAGGTTTGCGAAAAAGTATATCACTTGCACCAACACATGGTGACAAATTTTACTTCATGGAGCATAAAGTGACTGTTGTGGGAGGACATGTCGATACACAGTAGGCTGGAGCCAGACATTGTGATACAGGCATGAAGAAGAATCAATCGCAATGTGTCTCTGAGCCACCAAAGCAGACCACTGCTGGAAGCAAGAATCTGAAAGTGGGGAATCAGCTAAGTCATCTGACAAGACAGACCTCTATCAGATTCCAGTTTATAAAAAAAACCTAAGCCTTTGTGAGAAGGCACAAAGAGGCATTGGTGGTTTTGCCTCTAAGACTAGTAGAGTTCTTGAACTGTTACCAAACAGCAGTTCTCAGAAACAAGAAAGAAAAAACCACACAGGTACACTATTGCCTTCCAATGAAAGACAAATTAAGAGCTGTATGTAGCATGCCTTGGGAAGATCACAACATCATGTCAAGAACTTTATGCTCATACATATTTCTGCATGAAATGACAGATCACAGCACAGGCATGAAAACAAGGCATCCACATCACTAAAGCACACAGATGTATGGCTCGAAATGTCCTTCAGCCTGCAGTGGCATCTTCCAGCCAGAATGCTCCGTCCCCTCTTCTAACATACTCATTCCCAACAGGAATGCTTCACACCAAAGCTGGAAGACTGGGAGCTTTTTTGTTAGAGTTGCTTTCTGAGCCATGCAGAACTTGCCCTAAATGAGCAATAAAGAGTAGGCAAAGAGGCAACAGTCCTAGCATTAGGTTTAATGAAAATATGGTATCTAGTATTTCTGTCATGCTATTCAAACGATATTTTTATGCTGACATAAGGAAAAAAAACGTTTTCATTGTATTGCTGGAATTCATCCCACAACAGTATTTCCAAGCAGCTTCCACTTGCAGGTATTTAATGAAATACAGATAGTGCTAATTATAGGATGATGACACATGATCTCTTACTGGTATAGACAGTTTTAAGATCAGGATTTTTTTTTTTTTTTTTAAAACTACTTATAAGTCACCTCGTTCTAACTTCTGCGTTTTGATCCAATTTGTATTTGCAGAGATATAAGGAAAGTTAATGACGCGCAACTCTGATAACTACATAATGAATTCAGTATTTCATTCATGTCTGCTTAGCTCCCTGCTAGCTCCTTTCTGGCTATCTAATCCCAGAAAAAAAAAAAAAGAAAAAAAAACCCACATAAGAATATATGAAGACATTGTAAAAAATATAAAACTCTCTTATTCAAATATAGGAAACAGATGAAATGATAATTAGAAATTCATTTTACTTTACATCCTGTCTCCTATATCCAAATTATTTTCTCACTAAGGAAAACTGAGAAACACACCACTTCTCACATATGATTTGCTCTCCTGCAAAATAGTCCCAAACAGGAAAATAAATTTTAATAATTTTTCTACTGTTACATTCATACTTGCTTACATATCATCCTATTTGAATTTTCTTACTAGCTTGGGATTATTTCATCTGCAACTTATTGCTGCCCCAAAATTTAATGCTAAATAGACACATAATGCTAACAGAAAGAACAGAGTATCATGTACTGCCACATTCTTCCCATAATTTATGACAAAATTTTTACAAGCATGTTAAGAGCTACTGTAAGAAGCAACTGTTCTAATAATCACAGGCATGTTTCTAAGCACTGACATTAAGGTGTTTTGTTTTAATAAAAAAAACCTACTAGGATGCTAAACCATAAGATTTCATCAGTAGGTATTTACAAATGTGTATGTCAACAGTAACATCTCATGCAATCAGGAGTACTTGTTAGCTATAATTAGCTAAAGCTACTGACTTAAAAACCGTGAACAATATAATAAGATTCTACTAATTACATTTGGAGAAAAATTCTGGACGAGCATCTCCAGAGTATTAACTGTAAGTTATTTATCACAACAGGCAAATGCCAATCAGAAGTAAGGGAGCTGTTGATATAAAGGATCTGAATTGTAACTGCTGATAGAATACCTCTTGAACATTTAAGTATGGACTATTTTTTTCCCCCATATGAAATCTTACTGAGATTTCATTAATCTGCTGTATTTATTCTACAGCCTTCAACAACCCAAAGATTCACAAACCTTCTTTCTTTCTCCTCCAAATTTACTTTTACACTTTTTCCGCGGACAAAATAGGGAGGAGAGATATTTACATATGTAGCATCATCTCTTATGTCTTTACAGTATCAATTATTACATAGTCATAAAATCCAAGGTACTGTATTGACAGGACTAATAGAATTGTTATGCTAACATTGCATTTATTGCGGTATTTTCCTCTAAAAACAAGATTGGCTATATTCTTACATTTTCTGGTACAAATACACCAATACTATAAATCAATATCTTCGGAATAGAAAGTATAGTACACACAGAAGATGAATGTTGCCTGAAGCTCTCAAGGTAGCCATTAAATGCTGAGGTATCTATCATGCTTTCCAAGTCATCACAGCATTAAGCCATCACATGTAAGCTCTGAAAACTAATATATCACTTAATTATATTCTTAAGCTCATCTAACTTAACTTTTCAGATACATGAATCCAGATGCATGCAACTGCATTCTGTTACACTTTTGCTTTGACACTGTTCCAAAAATCACATAACTGACTGCTTCCTCAAGGAAAATGCTACATTAAACAAAAATGATGCAACATCTGTTTAGAAAAAAAAACAGTTGTTCTCAGTATCCATTAGTATTGTTGTTTGAGGAAACGGTTTGAATGAATGATCTAACTGCTATGGTTAAAAAGCAGAAATAACAGACATTTATCCCTGCCTGATGCTTCCAGACTAAATGAAAACCTCTAAATGAAAACCTCTAACTATGACCAAGCAACTTTATTATTACCACATATTTATATATACACTATAATTCCCTCTGAATTTCATGCTATTCCAACGGTGTCCTTAACTAATTGCATATTACCCAACTGAAGATTCTCCCACTTTCTAACAATTTAATACATACAAGCTGTTCATTAAAATTCTGTTAGCTGCCTGACAGTTCAGGGGATACTTACATACAGCATCTTGCTTAAATCTTAAGCAATATTTAAAAGGTTAAGACCTACTTCTTAACTATGCCTTATTTAAGAGGTGTCATTCATTTATGCCTAATGCAGGAACACACAGAAACTGAATAATTGAGTCTTCTCTATATTATCCACTGCTCACTGTTTTCGCTTTAAGTAAAAAAAAAAGAAAAAGCTATTTTTATCTCTTTCTTCCTCTTCCGCATTTACCAGATTTTTCTTCTCTGCTAGCTGCAATTCATCCTGCATCCTGGCTTTTCTGACTTTATCACTTCATGCTCTAGGACTAAAATATTTCCATTTTCTTCAGATTTTTTTTTTTTTGCGCAATTTCAGGTCTTCAGAGAGCTTATTTCTTTATTCCCATATTTCCCCTGTATCCTCTGCATACTACTCTTCATTTAACATAAACAAATGCCATCACATCAACTAAATGTATCTCTATGTTATAATGAGGTAAAGGAATTACAGTATCCACTGCCACCAAATTACCTTTCGTCCTTGATTTTTAACCAGTTCCCTCCAGAATTTTGCCTCAGTTAACAACTTAGGATTGTACCATTCACAGTCATTAAAATTCCCTGAAGAGGTTTTCACAGTAAGAATAAAAAAAGAAACAGTGCTTCTTATCAGTACGACAAAATAGCACTGATACTTCTTAAAAAGCATAGAAAGGCAATCATAGTTGTAGTACTGTGAAAACAGTTTATAGAAATATCAGCATTAAATTGTCTTTTGAATTCATTCCTGAAACAAGCAATCTCTTTTAAGAGCTAACATGTATAAGATACCATTATGAATGTTTCCAAAACCATCCTCAAGTGCTTATTTACTCTCTCAAAGTATCAGACTGAGGTACATCTTTTCTGGCCAATTGCTTCCTACTGGCAGCATGAAGCAGTTGCACGTCCAGTTTATGGGCTATGTTGTTCTCAACAAAGTCATAAAATTGCTGGGGAAAACTTTGACCTCGTTTCTGAAAGCAAGAAAATTAACTACACTCAAACAGCCCAGGGGCAGAGGAAGGTGATTGCTTAGCTTACCACTCGCAAGTGGACAGGAAGAATTCAGGAGGGTTTCCATTTCAAAAAGGTGTTATGAGAAGCAAGAAAATTGAGCATGCTCAGCACCAATACAAGATCTGATCCTCAATTTCCTTTAGGATTTTGTTAAAGCCTGATGTTATCCACTTCTGGCAAACAAACCATCTGAGGTTGCACAAGGTTTCATTTTTAAATAATTTGTGTGTGCTGGTACTAGATTCTTGAATCTAATCAAGAAGGTAAATCACCAACAGATAGCTACAACATGTCACCTTGACATGCATCAAAAACCCTCTAGCCTTTCTTTACTTGGTAGAACACTGGAAAATTCCTTGCACCCAAGTCTACATTCCCTCCTATTCACCTTCCTCTCTGAGACAGGTGTCTAGCAAAGAGACACCTGCTTACACATCTGCAATTCACTGAATTAGGAAACCCACCTCTTCAAACTTAAAAGACAGAACTGTGCTCTGCCTTTTTTCCCTTAGTGAACAGCGCCGTAATTCCAAGTAAGTGGCATGTAAAGCTGTTATATATCAGATTCTGTAATCACATTTCAACGTTTTACTGGTTGTAAATAACACGCACGAGTGCTCCAAGGACCAAATTGCTCTTTTGCTGCCAATGTTAGTTGTTTAATGATCTGAACAGCAGAAGCTGACAATTACTGCATTCCTTTTTAAAATGTCAATTAAAGCCACACTTGTAATTATTATACCTTTGTTGTAAATTTATGCTCTTCGCTAGAGAGCTCTAGGTATACAATTTGTAAGGTCCAGGAACAGCTATTGATAATTATTTATCAATTTCACTTATGGAAAAACATCATGTTCTTTGCATATTTCCTGCCTAGCACACAGAATCCACTTTGCTAGTAGTTCCCAACCACGGAGAGGGGTGTGAAGTACTTTACACAAGGCGTGACACAGCCCAGTTCTGGACTTGCCATGACTTCAAAGAAACTAGACAGGTGCACATTAATGACTTTTCCTAAGAAGTCTCAGCTATGAAAACAACAACTGCTCTAATACACCACTCAATGTTAGTCGTTCTCATCACTTAAAACTCACCTGAAACAGCCAACATTTTGGCTTCAAGTAGAGCTGGTAGCTGAGTCTCAATATCACTCACTTTCTTCCTCAAAGTACTGCAGAGTTTCTGACTTGTACAAACCTAGATTGAGGCAGACGGTCATGATATATAATTCATTCATGTAAGAGCATACAGCAATTTAAATGGGGCTTCAAATGTTCTTGGTTTACAGATACAACAACATCCTACAGCAAGGTGAAGCAGCTTAATAAAAAGTTGTGTCTTTACAGAAATACCCAATATGAATCAATTTCCAAGCTTTGCTGCATTCTATTATAAAAAATTGCATTCTATTATAAAAATTCACATTCTATTATAAAAATAGAGAATGGTATTACCATTAGCTACCTGAGTGAGAGAGGACAAGTTTCACTGCTAGATACTGAGGCTGCACATAAAAGAAAGGCCATCTTACAAATTCTGTACAATTTCAGCATTAACAGTGATGCCTGGAGTGAAGCATAAATAAGCCAATGCGTGGAGTTTAAGATGCCATAACACAGGATGTGCAGTGATTTTTATAGAAAATATATCATGCTGAACATCTTAACTTAAAAAAAGGCAAAGCAGCCATCGTGAGTTCTCTGCACTAGCAATAAATAAGGCTATACCAATACTGTACTTAGTTTCACAGTCAGGAGACATAGCTGACTGGGGTTCAGGTTTCTGATTTTTCCTCTCTTTTTTAATCTTTTTAACTGGAAGTTCCTTCAGCAATGAATCAGGACCAGTATTAAAAATACGGAGACAGACAGGAGAAAAAAGAAAGGAAGTTCAACTCTTTCTGTACTTTACATTACCACCTCAGAAGGACCCTATACAGCATACACAATTCATACAACTACCACATATTCAAATATGTTGGTTCTTACATCACATTGCATCATTTGTGAAGGAAAGTAAACTAACAAATAGAAAAATCCCTCATCAAGCTAAGGCAAATCTCTTGTTCTGAAGGCAGACATCAAACGCTTGCTTAAAATTGTAGCTGACACTTGAAAAAACATTACATTCATTGGAACAAAGGGTAAAGCAATAGTGAAGAGAGGCACAGGCCAGTTGTGAAGAGATGATCTCCAGAGGAAAGTTTTCCGCCCTCCTTGACTTTTTTTCTGCCTCAAAAAAAAGTGTATATATCATGCCCATTAACAGAAGCACAGCTATCACTTCACTTTTTAAAAGCAAAAGCCTTACAGCTCTAATGGCTTATCTGTTTGTACAATTAAAGTATAATAATTCAGATACAACACTAAATATAAATCCTTTTAAATGGATAATATCCTCCTGCTTCACCTGAAAGCATCTGTTAACCATAAATACGTCATGTTTTTTCTTGAGTCAACAGAACTACACTCCAAGCAGTAACTATTACTATCTAAAGACTTTAGAGTCTTCCTATTAATTTGAGAACACACATATCTCATCACTTCTGCACCTATTATAATTTTTCAATTCCCAGATATTTCACTTTCAGTAACCCCTTCTAAGTGACTTGCCTACTAATTAACTTAAAATGTTTTAAAAAACCCAGACCTGTCAGAGGTGACTAAATGTGCCCAAAGAACCCAAAGGCCATTTCTGTCTCACATCTCCAAAATAAATCTGAAAGTTTTTAATGACTTCTTTCTAAGTAGCACTCTCTCTTTAGGGGTACTGAATGGCTGAGTGAATTGCAATTAGATAGGGAATCTTTCAGCTCCAGGAAAACTGCACAAATATATTCCATGCTGGTAGTAACTTAAAGTCATTACCAGTAGACAGCTGTTTGGCAATTATGCAAAATAAGCTGGGAGGTTTAATCAGTTTCTAGTGAACACTGTCCACTTTGTAAGCACTACTGTCAGAACGAAGCTCACTGGCACTCTGTATTAACGGACCAAACGCAGAAAACAGAGGCTGAAAGGAAGTTCCTCCAGCTCACAGAGATGATTCTTCTGGAACATGAGATAAGTACGTTACCGAGCCTCTGCTTGTATCTATGTCGTGTGTATTCTGTAGATAAATGAATAACATTAATCTTCAGAGCTATCATATGGCATAGTTTGACAAAAGCAAATGAGCGACGGGGAGAGGGAAAATAATGCAAAGTCCTCCAAACTAATAGCACTGCTTCTACGTTACATCTGTTCTACTCTACAAGCTCCAATCCTTTTCATTTTTTCTGATTATTTTGTCTTAATAACAGCTACCATTATTCATTACAGTAGCTTATTCAGCCACTGAGGAAAGGTTATTTCTTAGCTACCAAAGATGATGAACATTCACAGAGCCAGCATCCTCCTTTGCTGCTGGGAAATGAGCCATCCTCCCCTAACTACTCTGATTGCAAGCGCCTGTGCCCCCAGCAATGTCCTTTCTCTGTTCTCAGTGACCAGCTCTGCTGCAGCCCAGGGACCAACAATCTCCAAGTTTAAAAAAAACTCCCTTTCAGTTTCAGGTAAGTTCTTTATAGCTAAATATTACTGTATCTATTTAAAAAAAAAGTCTTCAGTGGCTTGTAGGGTATTTTTAAAGCAGATTTTTTTTTTTAAAAAAGGCTCTTGTTTAGAAATACACCTTATAAATCTGTTCAGACACAAACACTACTCGAAAAAGCAGTCTGAAACCAGTAGAATACCATTTAGCAAAGATACATGGGATCAAGATGACAAGCAGCAAAATAACAAAAGCAAATTTGCCATTGTCATCCTCTTCAATCTTCCCAGCATATGCTGTTAATGTAAAGCAGCAGAAACAGGGATAAGGACACTGACTAAAGCATTGACATTTATTCTTCCTCCAACCATCTCAAGAAAACAAAGAGTTTTGAGTAAGCTTCACATTTCTGTATAACAGCACTTTGGAAAAGATAGAGAAATTCTCTTTACACTGTCTGAAGGAAAGGACAGACCACCTGGATCTCCCATACAGCACAATCTTGCCATTAGCAAAAGCAGATATTAATTTCTGAAGGAAGATGGTGGATAAAGCAGATTGTTCCCTTCATTAATGGGCTATTCTTAGCTTTTGCAGCCTCAGCTGAAAACAACACAGATTAGGCAGAAAGGGCTGTACAAATACTGGTGGCATAGGGGGAAAGAAAAGACCTTTGACAAAGTAGCGCTTTTCCCTTACAATGAAAAGGTTTATAAGACCAGCTCTATTCAGTTTGAGAAGAAAATAATAGGATGAGTCAACTGCAATAAATAAAATAATAAATGATTTAGTAGAGTCTCATTATGTGCTTCATATTTGTCTTCTCTAATAAATAAAAGCCAGCATACATGAATGGAATGAAATTAAAATATTATTTTAATCTATTGAATTTTTAAAGAAACAGGCTGTGGAATTCTATCTCACAAACTTCTCAGTTGTTACCTAATGTTTCAGCTCTTATTGAAAAAGTCTCTAGATACTACGGTTACAAAATAAAAGTTCAAGAGGCACACAATTTCAGAAAGGAAGGCAAATATTGGTAACTTACGTTTTACCTTGCAGATAGCCTGAAAGAACATATCACTCTGAGGTACTGATCATCTCATTCATTTTAGTGGATGAGCTGTAGTCAATTACAATCTTTTCCTTGATACTTTATTCATATGCATTTAAAAATATACGGAGGAGCATCTTGTCATTCTGGTCTATACTAATTGTTCCCAAGATGTGTGAATAAGCAAGGAATAGTGAAGAATAAGCTCAAAATAAAGTAGGAGAGAAGGAGGGAGGGATATTGAGATGCAATCTTTAAATGGTCTTTTTAACAGTGCATGCTAGAAGTATTGGTCAAGATGACTAGGAAGAATAGATTATAGAGGACAAAACCTTCACTAATTTTGGTAAATTATATTAGAGAAAGAATATGAAAAAACTTTATTTCAGCATATAAATTCATTACTGATCAAAACTCAGAAACATTTTCCACTCTCTGTTCCATATAAACCCATGTCAATTAGCTACAATAAATTGGTCTTTTTTTCTAGAGCACTTCTGGAGCAAAGATGCTCACTGAGCCATTCTGAAATAAAAAGAAAACTTTAGTATTCTCTTTCTTGGAAGGAGGCCATAAGAAATAAGAATATTAAAAGTATTAACATGTCTGGTTAGAAACAAAAGGTATGCTAAATATGCCACATAACTTTTCTTTGTATATTTAAATGGGGATGAGAGTTAGATTGTTAGCTTATTATTAGTGAAGAGGTAGGGAAGAGAGGTACTTCCTTTTTGCTCCTCCTTCACATCAACAAAACCAGTCAGCTAATAACATAGGAGGCTCTGTATTAAGTGTGAAAACATTCAGCTGTGACCAGAGTTCACTTTCATTTAATGAAGTTAAGGAGTCTGTTTCTAAATAGAGACCAGCAAGAAGACTTAGTAAACATAAACCAAGAAAGAATAGATTACTCCATCTGCTTCCTTAAACGCAATCTCTGTGGCCTGTCCAAATGTAAGTTAGGGGGTTTTTTTGGAGCGTATTTTTTAAAATATTTACATGCAAAATCTGTCTAGAAGAAACACCACAAAACCAACTTTCTAAAACACAGACAATTTATTAAGATGCAAGCTATTACCTGCTTCTCTAAATATTCTGAATAACTGAAAACTGATGTGTACTTACTTTGGCAGTAGTTTCTTTAATGGACATGCTGAACGACTGTTCTTTTTCCTGAAGGCTAGAAGGGATTAAAATAAAATAAAATAAAGTTGACCTTCTCTGCTCATCACGGTCTGCTACACAAGACACATTTTCATATGGAAGCACACAGGCTTTAATATGACTCATACCACACAAAAAAGCCAATACCAAGATAAAAATCTGTATATTTGCTTTCAGTGGTGCTAGTGACTAAACAATATTTTTTCCACCCAATTTCTACCCACTTCATCCTGTTTGTTGGCAAAACGGTTTATACACTAGCTTTACAGTTCTTAATTAATGAATTTATACTTTAAAATAAATACTTACTAACTGAAACACTATTATGATTATTTGTGTAACCATAATATCTTAGAAGTTCCCAGCAGTGTCTAGGACCGGTGCTTTGCTAGGTCACCATCCAAACACATAACACAAACTTGTTTCTGACACAAAGAGGTTGCAGTCAACTATCCTCTTATAATCCAGTTTCCAGCTCTGCCAGGGAAAGTTCAACTGCAGTCACTTGTTCTCACAGTAATTTTATATGAAATATCACTACTCAGTTTATTTTAATAAAAACCTACAAAATATTTGTACCAAATTGATTCAAAAGTGGGCTGAAACTGAGGCATCATCCATGCTCATCTGAACAAATTCAAGGTTTTCCTCCACATATAAAACCAGGGAGGTTTACTACTTCGATGTTACTGAACATAAAGTAAACCTGTGCCTTTGGCGCTTGTAAATAAATTCACAAGTTACATTTTAAAAATAAAGTTCAAAAACCCAAGTCAAATCAAACATTAGGAGTTAGTATAGAGATTATTTTTGCAGCTTTAATGCTTCCTTCTCTCCTACTTAGCAGGCGTACACTTTATACAGTGTCCAATTACTTTATCACATGCTATTTTCTTTTCCATTAGACGCCTCAATTCAGTGTACGTGACAGTCAGCACTCCCCACCAGCAGCTTTTCAATTCTTCTTTTTAGCTACATTATAAAAATTGTACTTCTTTCACGACCCACCACTGATATTCTTCCCGAAGAAAGAACTACTAATTTATTTCTGAGCTTTTCTTCAGTGTTCGGCACTGAATTACCCAAACATTTCAGAAACATCACTGGATTTATTTCAACGATACTCTCGCAAGATAAGGCAGCATTGTATTCATTTTACAGGTGGAAGAAACACAAGTCACTGTTATTCAGAAAGCACATTAAGACTGAGTGCCCGTTTTGGCATGCACACAAGTCCCTGCTGCCTACCTCTATGCATTTCTGTTTGCTTTTGAGAACTTGCTCCTTCTTATTTTCCAAGGGGAGTGCTTACTGAACCCTGTTTCAGGAGTCAGCATTTACGTAAGTCTGAACTGCAAAGCACACGAAACTGGGTTTGCACTCAGTTACTGACCACCTACAGAAAGGCTGGCTGGACCACCTTGCCCAATTGCACACAGGAGCGAGATAACCTCAGAGGCAGAATTCAGCTGTCCAGAGTATCATTTAATTGTCATAATGAGATAGCTATTTGCATTGCTTTCCCTAATGCCCTGCTTCATGGAGCACACACTTTTCAATCTACAGCCCCGCAAGATCCATCACCTCATGACCACCACAGCACACAGGGGTCCCAACAGCTCCAGATAAGATAGTCCCCTCAGAAATTGCTCACAACAGTGTATGTCAATGCCTGTGTAAGGCAACAGAAATACAGCTGGCTAGCTATGTAAAGGGGGGGTGGGGGGGGAGTCATTTCCCACATAGCAGTCTCCAACTTCTCCCTTTTCTACAGCAATATATGGTCAAAATATAAGATATTACATGTGTAATGACGCCATTATCAGCTTCCTGACTGCCTCTGGGCATGCCAGAGGGAATGAACGATTTAGCCATTTCTTTTCTCAGGCTCTGGAGCTCCCAGTGACTTTCAGCATCTCCCATAATCAGCATCTGAGCTGGTAAGGTTATGTAAAAAAGAGCTGGGCTTTGTGTACAGATCTCAACTGGGAGCAGCAAGGCTGCGGTGTGTAATTGAATGAATAATGGGTGACTGACTCAATTGTTCTGAAACTGCCTTATAAAATTCAACTTTAAAGATCCAGGCCATAATAAAACGTAAAGTGCAGTTATAGCCAGAAGAACAACAGCATAAAGATGGCACCTCTATTTAACAAATATCTTCCTTCTGCCTTTCCTCTTCTCTGTTTACTTTCCTCACAGAAAGCCCCCACAGGTTGATACAACATTTCACTCCTCTGCAGAACTCACACAGCTAACAGCCAGAGAGATCAATTTTTAATTTCTTTTTAAACCATACGTCCAAAACAGCATTACAAACTAAGACCCAGTTGCAGCATCCATACTGCTATAACAAGGATGCACAAGCCCACGTGGACTTGTCGGTCCAAGTGCTGAGTGGGGAAAAAAACACCGTCTATATACTCAGATCTCTTTTTTATGAGCATCACGTCACTGAAAAATAAATAAGAAATCACACGCTGCCGTTTCAATGACTGTAGAACTATAGTTTTAAAATAATTTTATATTAATCTGAGAGATATCAATAAAGAATACCATTCATCCTTTTGACTCAAGTTAGCGATAGTCGCATTAACCACAGACTCTAATGTAAAGAATCCTTGTTACACTTACAGCATTCACGCAGACTCTTACAAGTGTATTTGTACTATTTGTAGTACGTATTTCACAGTAGTATTCCGTTTTGAATCCTTGTTAGCCTTCAGAGAAGTACCGTAGGAATCCCTTGTCCCTTTTAGAGATTAGCCCATCATACAATTCACACAGAGCAATCAAAACCACATGAAAACCAGCCATAGTTACCAACTATGAACAGCTTTCAACTAAATTTATTCCCCAGTTGTCGTCTTCTACCACAAAACATCATCATGGAGAAGCCCCTCACAAGCCTTCCAATTAACTGACACACTAATGACCCACAAGAGAAACTGGGCAGTCAATACCAATACATTCTACCAACAAAGGGCTTTAACGGTGATGATCCGTTTCATGCAACTTGAACCAGAAATAGTACTTTCTTTTATCACCACCCTGGAGCACCATATTTCATTTTAAAAGGGGTATTCTGTCTGCTTAAAAGTCGCTTTACTTATTACTACCAAGGAAAATGGTTTTTAAAAGAGCTCCTTGGAATAACACTACATTCTTGCCTGGGAAGACGTGCATAGTTTTGACTCATTGCTATTCTTCTCTGGCAGAAGAGCTAATCAAGAATTTGACTGCTTGTCCTCACAGTCTCTGCAATCTATTATAAGGACCATTTAGAAATTACTTCTCAAATTCAATATAAGCTAACTCCATCACAGAGAAAGTAAAGCTCTTGACCCAGCTGATGGAAGGACTAGAACACAACAGGAATTCAATTAATGCAAATTTAACTAAATGCAGGAAAAGAAAGGCTTTAAACATCTGCAGAACTGACAGCAATCTATACATCACATGTAATTTCTGCATTCATGCAGATGGCCATGTAGGCCTATCATTTAAATGGCTTGCAATGGATTTACACAGATTAGGATCCAATAACGAGAAGAGAAGACAAGAAAAGGAATGTAGACTTGGTACATCCTAGGGCCTCACTGTATACACGCTAGAGGGGAACAGGAAGGCAGGAGCTGAAGAATTACCCTTTCTGGATGATGAATGAAGTAATACTTTGGCAAAACACAGACTTCAGCTGGAGAACAGCAGGAAGATGTGGGAATGCTGCATATCCAGGAGCTGAGGCCAACTTGGGATGTCATAACAGCCTATAGGAAAAATTTTAAGATCCAACTACTTCAAGTAAGCCAGTGCCTTTTAAATGTCTCATTTTAGTGACCTTAAGGAAAAATAGGTACTGCGTATGTTCAATAACACAGTTGGAACCTGCTGAGACAATGATGTTCATAATCAGGAACAAGTGTGCTGGCAAAATAAAGCAAGTCAGTTCAGCACAATAGGGGACAGAAGGAAGATTGGGAATCCAGTGGGCTGGTTCACACATTCCTTGCTCTATCCCAGGCTGACCACACGCCTGCAGAGCACATCAAATGTCATGATATAACAGGTAATGTTTTAAAAGCCTTTTAAAGGATATTCTGAGAAGTT
Source organism: Ardeotis arabs (assembly GCA_011801015.1). Taxonomy (NCBI): domain Eukaryota; kingdom Metazoa; phylum Chordata; class Aves; order Otidiformes; family Otididae; genus Ardeotis; species Ardeotis arabs. The sequence goes on along the minus strand of JAAGAY010010099.1, from coordinate 24,456 downwards.
ACGATTCACATGCAGGAATTACAGATACTATGGAAGCGGCTTTGTTCAGAGAAAGGCTGACTAGCACAATACCGGGAAGAAAGGCTTTCTACTAAAGGAAGGCATGTTTCTGAATGTCTTTCCTTCCACTTTGCTAGTATACTTCCCTTTGCATACCAGGCTATTGTGTGTTTATGTTTTTCTTCCTAAGAAAAAATTCAAAGAATGAAAATGGGCAAAAGGCAAGTCATGCCGTTCTCTACATTCAAGATATATAAATATACATACTGCTTGAACAGAAACAATTCCTGTATTAATGACAAAATATATACACAGTGTCAAAAAGAATGTAGTCAGAATAGAGTTTCTATAACTGCACAATAGAACATACCACACACATGGGAACAGTGTAAAATAAATAAATAAATTACATACTGGAAATTTTTGTTTTGCCAAAGAAACTAAGTACTCATCTGATCTCTGCCTGAAGAGACTGAAATATAAAAGGATGCCCATTAACAGCAAATATTCTTCCTTACATTACTTACACCTAAAAGATTATTCTAGATTCTGTTACTTCAGTCCCTATCTCCACACCACAATGCAGTGCTTAAGCAAAAAGCACTTTCATTTCTTTAAAATCAAGCACAAGTCAGAACAATTTAAAATAATCCATATTTGAAGTTATAATTCAAGAGCAACAGCCTAGAAGCTTACGCTCAGATTGTACTCATATGAGAAAGCACAATGGGCTGAACTCTCCATTCATACGAATATGTATTCCATCCTAGATGAAATAGTTAAAGAGTATTTCTTAACTATCAGCAGATTTAAACAGTTTACAGTACGCCTGAATTTGGCTCAGAATAATGAAACTGCCTGCAAAGGATAACCTCATTCCAACGGTCACAGCCTGCAGAGAGCATGACTTTTCCAACTTTAAGTCTTCTGACATGATTCCTTCTCTGATTCTGAAGTCACAAGAATCTGTACTCTCTTAGAAGATGAAAATATATAAACTAAGCCCTATACTTGTGATCTTGCTTTTCACAGCAAACAGAAGCTGACTTTCCAAAAAACCCTTTGTCCAGTCCTTTGCAAAAAGAAATCAGAAGTACTACTCAAGGACCATTTGGCGTAAACATCTGCTACAGTCTACATCAAGGCAAAAATCCAACAAAAATAAAAAATCTTAAGTCTAGGGACTTCACTGGGCCTTTAAGGAAGGAATCCACAATATAAAATCAAATCAAACAATCAATAACTTTCTTGTTCTTCTACAATTCCCTTGATGTGCATATCTCAAGAAAGCTCTGAAGACAAGTCAGGAAAAAAGCTTTTGAACAAAACTATATTTAACAAGAGGCAGTTTTGAGCTAGACATGTACAACTAGGACTAAAAAAAAAAAAACAAGAAAACATACTTTCACCTATATTTTCTTGAGTAAAATCAACAGATTTGTTATTATAGATATTATGTGCAGTTTTTTACCAGGACAAGACCTAGAAGGGTGTTGCTGGTCCTACACTTCTGCTCAACTAAGAACGTTCAGAGCTAGATTGCATTGAATGCACTAAGGTGAATTAAATACACTAATGTGAAACACTACTTTTTGTTTTCTTTTTAAACTCTCCACCAAAGTTTGATTCTACCTAATCAAGGAAGACACTGGATAACAAGATTTTAATTCTATGTGATCAGTTCATAAGCCTGTCCAGGATACATACCTGGGTATTACCATACCAGGAAAGTAATTTCAGTCCAACACCTAAGTTCTTTTTCATCTTCGTGCAATGATTCACAGGACTTTAAACAATGAGATTTTCACAGTAGCATATCTTTGTGTTGGGAAGCAAAATCACCCTTTAAACACAAATTGGGGTTTTCCAAACCAACTCTGATTTTTCCTTAGATAATATAGCCCACAGAAAACATCTATAAGATTACAGAGTTGGTTAAACAATGATAAACCACAAAATTTCTGCTGAACTGATGTGGTGAAAATCCAATTTCTTTATCTAAACCCTGTTAGTGCTCTTGAGGCGTGGACTTTGACACTAAGTAGGAGAGAAAAGTTGTGTTTAACTCATACTGAAAATGAAATTTGTGGCAGTTGCAAGTACTAGTCACCTGAATTAGAAGTAAAATGCAAAGTGTCACCTTGGAAAGCTTCCAATCTCAAAAATTAATCAGATCTGAGACAAAAATTATCAAGAGATGTACTTTAAGGTACAGGAGCACTGTAACTTCTGCACATTTCAATCTTCAGAGTTCTCCAAGGAATACGAATGTGAACCCAAAATGATGCACCTAGCTCTGAACCATCAGAGAGCTGATTTTGCTCCAGCAATTTGCTCCTCTTCTAGTTATCATTTGCAGAGCAGTATTTCTTTGTTGTGGCTTTATGTCAAGGATTGCTTCAATACCTGTGCTCTCCCACTCAGAATTTATAAAAGGTAGAACGAGAAGTATATTTTCCCAATGTCTTTGTACAACCTCAGCTTACCAATAAGGTTTCCCATTGACTCATGGGTTGGTGGGTGACTGCACTTGTCTTTGTCGACTCTCAAAGAGTTATACTTATACAAAGCGGACTATAATAACTCATTGTTCTACCCAGATGCTCTTACATACACAAGAACCCCAAACTCAGATAAGCCTTATGTGCCGCAGTGCTGTCAGACACTAGCCCCAATTATGGGAGGCTTGCAGAAAAATCAGAGCATTAGATGACACTTCACAATTTTTTGTAAAAATTGTTAATATGATTTTTTTTTATTTTTTAATGGCTGCAATAGAAGGACTGATGCAGCACCTCAGTCTGCACAGTATGGTAGCTGGTATTTTTAGATCAAATCACACCAACAGAAACAACCAGTTCCCTGTCACTTGAAGATGCTGCTGGCATCTTTAATGATGATTCCAAGCTGATTTTTCCCTGTCATCTATCAAGAAATATTCTGGTCCTATAACACACCATTCAGGCAGCCAAACTGGCCATCTCTTTTAACCAACCATTCACATGGTGCTGTATTTCCCACCACTCTTCTGTCAGCTGCTGCTGCAGAGCAGTTGTGGCAGTTGTTGCTCCAGCTGCTACCTGCAACAGGAGCATCAGACTGAAAACAAAGGCACAATCAAACAGCTCTCTGAAGCAGCAGTTCATCACATCCAAACACTTCCCCAGATTTTCTGATGTCAAGAGATGCCCATTCTTCTGCTACATCTGTCTGGAGTGCACAAAAACTAGAGCTTGCCCACAGCAGTTACAATTACTCTCCTGAGAATAACATCCATTGTACTTCACTGACTGAAAGGGTCTGTCCCTGGATATTGTTCTTAGCTGTTTCTATTATATATAAATGATTTCTGTATCGTACATTGATTGGGACAGATGGTCATTTTTCCCTAAAGAGAAATAAATCTCATCATATGCGTACCCAGGAGAATCAGCACATATGTGGCCTGGACTTACAGGCTGCTACATCCCACTGGATGCTGTTCAGGCAAGCAGGGGGAACCAGATGCTCAGCACGGAAAAACAGATTCCTCATTACACTGCACACATGAGTACTCAAGTGGGTGGTATTCATTTTTCTTCTGGGACTTCTTCCTTCTATAATGCTGCCTGGAAGGACAAAAAATTGCCCTTAAGATTGCTCATGAAAACTTTGGGTTGCTAGCAGTGGCTCTGTCCTCCAAGTTGGAAGACTTGCTCTCTCCTTTCCCTGCTGTGTTTCCAAACCCCTCTTGTTCCTCTCAAGGAAGGCCAGTGCCTATGGTGTGGGAGCAGACTTCACAGAAGCCCTTTTTCCTCCCTACAACACAGGCTCCCACCAGCCCCAGTGGGATCAGAGTCACTATGAGCCACAGAACAAAGGACTTGGCTCAGACACAGGCAGCTCAATCAAGAAGTCCTCTGCCACCAATTCAAACTCTGGCAGCTCTTGTTTGATTACTTTTGTTTGCACCTCTGCAAGAAGCAAATTCATTTCATGTGCTGAAACACAGACATCATATGGCACGCCAGCCTTTCAGTATACAGTTTCTTCTAGAGTTGCTCCCACAAGTCAGGAAAAAAAAAAAACCTAAGCTACTTGCCGAAGCAGTCTAGCCTTCAATCCTAGGCAGAGAACAAAGGAGTGAAATTAATCCTAGGTAAACAAAATGGATAGAACACACCTATCTATCTACAAAAAGAAAGCTGAGTCTCCTAATCAGTCAGATCACAAAGGAAGAAGCAGGCCTCTTTCACTTATGACTTGACTTCGACTCTCACAAAAGCCTGCAGCCAACTTCTTTGAGAAAGCCAAGATGGTCGCCTCAAAACACAAACCCAGCCATGGGACTAGCTGAGAATGAGGCAATCCTATTATCAAAGCTTGGGTTGGGTTATGACATTTGACACGAAATTTGGAGTTTCCCCTGAAAAAGGCCCTTCTAGAAGAGGAAGTTGACTGTGCAGACAATCATTCTGAGGGCAGGAGGTCCAGGGAATTTCCAGGCCAGAGTCCTCCCCAGTTGCCAGGGAATGTCCTCTCTCGCTCTGCTCCTCTGCTGCAAGCCCACTGCTGCAGGCTTTGTGAAGCTGTAGTGTACGGAATAAAATGGAGCAAGGGATCATTAAACAAAAGAACTACAATTGAAAAAAACAAGGCATCATCTTCATTATACCTAGCTAAATAGCAGCACTAGTATTGGATATATTTCAAGAACCCCATAATTGTATTTTGGTTGATCTCATGTAGCAGAAGACAGAGATATAGTCTTCTACCACAGAGAACAGTTTTAAAATTGTGTTAAGCAGAGCAGCATGAAAGGGCCCTAAGTTAAAGCAGTAAGGCAAATACTCAAAGTGACCTGCGCATCGTCCTCATGTCATGGAAGATGATTTACCACTGACTGAAATTAAGTCAACACCTTTTTGGCTTTATCAGACTTTGGCCTCAATCGAAGTTGCTGAATGCTTTGGGTATATACCAACTATTAAGGTTTGCAATCCCCTGAGCATTTGTATTTCACTTCGAATTAATCTTTGTCAGATGAGCTCCAGGCATCACTAAAGTAGAGTGAACTGGTTGCATAAAACTTCCAAGTTCAGTTCTTCGCATCACTGGCCATGACAGTACTATAACAACTAATACAGAATAGAGAATTTCCCTATCTTCAGATCTCACACGCCCACTGTGGAACAAATTCCTACTAATTAAAAATTGTTCCATGGGAAGGGTGGAAGAAGATGGGGAGCATTCAAATATTTTGAAATATATTTAATTGAATTTCTTTCTTTCAATCAGCATTCAGTGCCCAGACAACAGTCCAGATGGAACTGTGCAATTTATTTTAAGGATGACATGCTGTACAGTCACGTGCATCTGTAGATATAGATAAAACCAAAAGAGAAAATGCTAAAAGAAATTAAATATGAAGAGAAGTATAACAGACTTCCCCCAGTATCCTGGTTCTGGCTAGGATAGAGATAATATTCAACCTGAGCTGGGTGGAGAACTGGAGCTGGTAGCCCCTATGACTGGGGCTTTTTTTGTTTGTTTGGTTGGTTGGGGGTTTTTTTGGTGGTGGTTTTTTTTTTTGTTTGTTTTACCAGTTCTCCCTTCTGTCCCACTGGAGGGTGGGGGGAGTGAGAGAGAGACTGCATAGTCTGGTCCCGATCGGGGCTGAACTACGACACCCAGTTTTCACTGTGAAATGAAAAGAAATTTTTAAAAAAAAAAAAGAAAAAAAAAAAGCAAAAGCAAGTACTGAAGAGAATAAGTTAAATAATTAACGTGATCTTATTTTATTGTTAGAAGATTCAAGTTACACTAGTTAAAAACGTATATTTCTGAAATTGTGTCATCTACTAAAGAGGATGTAGAAATTATATTTTGTTACGTTTGAAATCTCCAGGAGAAAATACTTTGCACTGAAACACTCAGACCTATTTTCCTCCGATTTCAATATGTCGTCTTCAGTTAAAATACAGACATGCTCCCACCACCACTGCTGGAGCACACACCAGCTGCTCCCACCTTTTTAAACACATCTCCCCACAAGCAAACTGAGCTTATACATTGCAGTTTCCTCATTTTTTAATAAGTGATTACACCTTTCAGCTTACGAAGGGCAATTAGGCCTGTCTGGATGAGCAAAACCACCACGTTCTGTGGTCTCAGCCTCGATGAGAATCCTGTCAAAACACAAGCTAACATATTTGTTTGCACATTAACCGGCCTGGTTTTAACCTTGGCTTCTAACAGCCCTCAAGAAAGGGCCCAGCATAACGTATCTAACATTTCTCAATTCTTCAGACTCAAAGCATGCTATAGTTACAGACAAAGGCTTTTTGTTTTCAAAAAGTCCACCACATACTGAAAATAAACAAGACAAAATATTACTAATCTTCCTGAAAATAACAATGTTTGACAAGAAAAATAAGCTTAGAAACAATGCTCAGTCAAATGTTAACAGCAATGTCTCCTGCTTCTGCACACTTCTATCCAGGCAATTATTCTTCATTTAAGATGTTCTCTCACATTCCCTAAAGTTTACTTTAATAAGTTGCTATTTAATAGCATTTAAACCAAGAAAAGCAAAGTAATTTGTATTTTATAGTGAGCTGCAAGCCACTCAATATGATTGTTATAGCACAGATCGTCCTAAGAGATGCTTCACATCAGCCCAGTGTTATTCCAGTCTGAATGCAATCCATGTACCCCACAAATAATTATGCAAAAGCACATTATAGCAGTACTTTACTGACTAGCACAACGCGGTTAGAATAGATACATAGTACCTTGCAACCCAGTACTCAGGAGCTTGTAATTTGCAGCCCATCAATACTGAACAACTTTCTACACAAGCACTGATCTTTCTTATATGTGCATGAGTAAAAGCTTTCTTTCTCACACAGATAGTCCTAACTTTAGACAACTAATTTTTTTTTCTTCTACAATGACTCATAAGGAGTACATTTCCAAAAAAAAAAAAAAATTTTTTTCACATTAAATATCCCAAGACTTTGCAATTTAAAACTAATATGCTGAACTGGCTTCATCAAGTATTTTAACCTTTTACCTAATATGCCATTGCCTTTCACAAGAAGTATTCATTTAGGATAAACCAATGCAAGTTGCGATGAGGGAAATTCTGGCTAGACACGAGACAAAAAGAGTTCAAATGCAGCAAGGCTGCAAAATCTCCATCCTTGGATATGGGCAAAACTCAGACAGACGGAGCCTTGAGCAACTTGATCTCCCTTGGAAATTGTGGGCCTGCTTTGAGCAGGGATTTGACAAGATGACCTCCTAAACTATTCTATAATTGTATGACAACATCGGGGATGCCCATAGGCACATGAGAAGTATATCCACAACAGATGTCTTACTATCTGCTTGCTGCTTTTTCATCTAACAGAAAGAGAAAACAGAGCATGACTGGATGCAGACATAAGATCACGGTACTTGATGTATGATGGACTGCACAGCTTTAGAAGGAAAATACCCATCACTTTGCTCAGTTGAACAGTGAGGCTAACTCTCACTATTAACCACAACTGTTGTAGGAGCACATTCTTCCTCTCAGCCCTTCTGGATATATAGCCTGCCCCGAAAGCAAGAAGTGGCAGAGAACCCATGCTGCAAATGTGCCTGCTGACCATCATGCAAGCACAGCTCTGGGATGCTTTCAGTCACCTAACGTAACAAGCAGTTTAGGGAAGAGATTTGAGAACCAAAGGGAAGCAGGGAAGCAAGGAATCAAGTCAAGCAGTTGAGTCACACAGCTGGACTGGAGATTTCAGTCTGTACTCCTGTGGTGGTTTTGTCTGGGACAGAGTTAATTTTCTTCCTAGCATCTAGTATAGGGCTATGTTTTGGATTTGTGCTGAAAACTGTTAATGACACAGGGATGTTTTAGTTACTGCTGAGCAGTGCTTACGCAAGGTCAAGGCCTTTTCTGCCTCTCACACCACCCCACCAGCAAGTGGGCTGGGGGTGCAACAAGAAGCTGGGAGGGGACACAGCTAGGACAGCAGACTCCACCTGACCAAAGGGATATTCTACACCATATGATGTCGTGCTCAGCATATAAAGCTGGGGGACATTCAGAGTGGTGGCATTTGTCTTCCCAAGTAACCATTACGCATGATGGAGCCCCACTTTCCTGGAGATGGCTGAACACTTGCCTGCCAATGGGAAGTACTGAATTAATTCCTTGCTTTGCTTGCCCATGTGGCTTCTGCTTTACTTATTAAACTGTCTTTGTCCCAACCCACCAGTTTCCTCACTTTTACTCCTCTGATTCTCTCCTCCATCCCACCAAGGGGAAGTGAGTGAGCAGCTGTGTGGTGCTTAGTTGCAAGCTGGGGTTAAACCTCGACAGCTCCCAAGGTAGCTTGTACATTTTCCAGTAGAGCAGCAGGCACAGCATATACAACACGGGCAGATTTTGAATGAGATTTACAACACCAAGAAGCCACATAATGTAGAGAAAACACCTATAAGGTGTTTTTAATTCAGTGAGAACCACCATATCCTGCAGAGAGGAGAGAAAGCTGCTGAATAGGTAGTGAGTGGTATCTTGCTTCTTCAAAAGCCTGTATCAGCCAGGTTGTGACATGTTCCTACCAGCTCACTTTGCTTTTAAATTGTGAAGAAATAAAAAAAATAAACAAAAAAAAAAATCTAGCACTTCACTGATGGAGAGCAGACAACGCCCTCAACAACTACAAGCACCACATATCTCATCTTAGCTGAGTCATGTAACCATTAATCCTCTCCACTTTCCCTCTCCCAGAGTCAGATTTCCTCTTACCTGTTCGCCTTCTGGTCTATTGCCAGATTTCTGCTTTTAGGTTCCTGGATACATTAGGGCCCAGCTTAAGAACTGCGATGGAGCAATGCTCCTTGCCAGGACACTAAAAATTCTTGGCAAGTAAGAGCTAACTCTGAAGAGAAGGCTGAAGGGAGACCTTATCACTACCTGAAAGGAGGTTGTAGTGAGCTGGGTGTTGGTGTCTTCTCCCAAATAACTTGCAATCGCACAAGAGGAAATGGCCTCAAGTTGCAGCAGGGAAGGTTTAGATTGGAAATTAGGAAAAAATTCTTTACTGAAAGAGTGGTAAAGCATTAGAACAGGCTGCCCAGGAAGGTGGTGGAGTCACCATCCCTGAAGCCATTAAAAAAAACCATGTAGATGTGGCGCTTCAGGACATGGTGGTGTTGGGTTGATGGTTGGACTTGATGATCTTAGAGGCCTTTTCCAACCTAAATGATTCTAAGATTCTGTTCTGTGATTCATAACCAGACAGGCTGCAGATGACATAAATGCAGAGCTTCCACAGTCTGAACCAAGGACTCTAGGTTCCACATTACCATGCCATAGGTGGGCATCTACATCACTGCCATCCAGAAGGACCTGGACAAGCTCAAGAAGTGGGTCCTTGTGAACCTCATGAGGTTCAACAAGGCCAAGGGCAAGGTCTTGGACCTGGGTCAGGGCAACCCTCAGTATCAATACAGATTGGTGGATGATGGGATTGAGTGCAGCCCCACCCAGAACGACTTGGGGGTACTTGTGGATTAAAAGCTGGACATGAGCCATCAATGTGCACTCACAGCCCGGAAGGCCTATAATATCCTGGGTTGCATCAAAAGAATTGTGGCCAGCAGGTCAAGGGAAGTGATCCTCCCCCTCTACCCAGACCTCATGAGACCCCACCTGGAGTACTGTGTCCAGCTCTGGAGCCCCCAACATAAGAAGGATGTGGACCTGTTGGAGTGAGTCCAGAGGAGATGAGAGTGAGTCCACAAAGATGATGAGAGGGCTGGAGCACCTCTCCTATGAGGACAGGCTGAGAGAATTGGGGCTGTTCATCCTAGAGAAGAGAAGGCTCCAGGGAGACCTTATTGCGGCCTTTTACTACTTAAAGGGGGCCTATAAGAAAGAACGAGACAAACTTTTTAGTGAGGCCTATAGCAATAGGACAAAGGGTAATGGTTTTAAACTGAGAGAGAGTAGATTTAGACTAGACACAAGGAAAGGAAAAAAAAAAAATCACAATGAGGGTGGTAAGGCACTGGATCAGGTTGCTCAGAGAGGTGGTAGATGCCCCATCCCTGGAAACATTCAAGGCCAGGTTGGACAGGGCTCTGAGCAACCTGATCTGGTTGGAGATGTCCCTGTTCCTTGCAGGGGCGTTGGACTAGATGACCTTTAAAGGTCCCTTCTAATCCTAACCATTCTATGATTAGTTCTGGTCAGAACAGGCTTTGGGGTTTGACAAGAACACACAACTATAACCTAACATAGGAGATTTAAACTGTTCCTGAAGGCTGTCACAGATGGCTGCCTAAGTGTGCTTACTTATGCAGCCCAAATCAGCATTTGTTTGTCCCCACTTGCAATAGGAGACTCCAGCTGCAGTAAAAGAGAGCAGAAGCACCTGATCACTGGCCCTGGCAACACAAAGTTCATCAACAAAACTAAACCAGAGAAGTTTCATTCAAGGCATATTTTAAAAATTAACAGAAAGGAAAGAAATTAATTCTAAATCTTCACTGAAGTTCAGAACCTACTTCCAATAGTCAATGCCTCTATTCCCTCAAGTGATTGTGTTATTCACGGTGTCAGTGAGTGAAGATATCTGAGCAACTTCCTCCTGAACTAGTACTAATTTAACTCATCTTTAAATAATTTCCCAAAGAGTTAAGTGCAACTCAAATGTTACACCAATGTGTGAGAAAGAAAAATCTGAATTTTTTTTTGTAAGCAAATCGAAAACTAAGATAAAACTCAAAGCACTGATTCTCAGACAGACTGCTTGAGATATTTTATTCCTCAATCTCGAAAACACAGGTGTAAGATAGCACTAAACCAAACTAAACTTAACTCCATAAACTATTTCCCATTACCTAATTTAAAATTTTAAGCAAACTTCAAAAAGAGAGGAATATGTCCTCTATGAAACGTTCTGCTGACTTAAAAAAAAATTCTGTATAAGTTGGCACACAAGAGCAGCAGTTTTTCATGAATGTTAATATAACCAAACTAAATCCAATAAACATGGAGAGAGAAAAAAAAATTGCAAGCAACATAGTTATTGCTTATCTGGAAGAAATGCAAGTTGGGATAAACAGAAATTTTATTTTGTCCTAGTGACACAGCAGCAACGCTTTCAAAGTTCCATCATCAGTGACCCATTGCCTGCCAGTACAGTTTAGGCCCTGAAGTGCTTCTATTGCTTTTGTAAATAAAGATGAGGTTATTTCCAAAAGGTTACCAAGAGTAGCTACTTTTCCATTTAAAGGAACCATACACTGTGCATTTAACTGTAGGTGTCTCAAAAATCTTCAGGCTGTAATCCCTTCTCAAGTCCTCTCTCTGAGCCTAACACTCATCACATCGGACTTTATTATGATTGGAAGTTCACCAAAGCAAGAAGCATCTCTAATATTTATTTGGATGGTACCTTGTACATATGTTCAGTCTGTGATAAATATGTTGTAATTACTGCATTACCAAGCTGGGAAAAAAATTCCACCAGTTAACAAGAAACAGTTTAAACTGATGATAGGTATTAAATAGTGGATGGATACATATGCTTTCTGTAGATGGCTCTTTACTATAAAAAAGTATTAAGTGTAAGACCTTCAAATAAGTACAAAGTCTTCCTTCCTGAGGAAGTATATTAATATTAGAACTGCAACACCTGTTCTTAGAAAATTTCGAAGTGTCTTAATCCAGCTAAGTAGGTAGCATAATTATGAAGAAAACAATTGACAGCCAATTCAACAATACATTGGGAAGATACAAGACACTACATCACTGACAATATATCACAAGTTAAATACCTCTTTATTGTCCCTGGAAGATCCAGACTGAATGGGATTTGATAGGAGGATGCTAAAGTGTCATCCACAGCCTTGCTTATTTCCTGTAGTTCTCTCAAAGAAACACAGCCAAGTAAAGCAGTCAGTTCACAGTCCTGTGACTGAATAAGCCTATCTTGTTCTTCAATTTCTCTTCTTAGGTGTTGATCTTTTGCTTCTAATATGGCCAGTCTTGCCCGGAGGTCTTCAATTTCTTTCTGCATAGAACAGAAACCTGAGTTTACTACGAACCCTGTTAAAGAAACTCCTCTGCCCCTAGAAAAATCCAGCATAAGCCTCAGAAGTAGCATGAATTAAGGATGTTCAATTTAGCACAACATTAAATGAGAAGCCATTCTTTTGTTGACAAACCAAAATTCAAATGTTTTTTGTATTCAGAAACTCTAGAGCTTCCACAGTCTGAAACTCCTCATCTCTATTTTGACACCAAATTTCAGGTTCCTCTTCCAACACCAACTGTCAATCATCCTTTACCTTTAAAATACCCTGCTATTTCCCAAGTTAAAAACTTCCCCAAAAACCTCAAAATCTCTGTTCAACCATGACAACAGGATCTTGCTACAGAGATCAACCATCTGTCTGTCCTCCTGCAGAATATCCCTGCAACGGTTCCTCTAGGCTTCCAATTCGACATCAGGCACAGAATGCAAGTGGTGAATTACTGACTGTCTGGCCAGTTCTTTTAAGTAGTAATATTTAATTTCAATTAAAAGCTCAAAATCCCTCCCCTTTGACTTAAAATGACCAGAGCTTCAACCTCAGTTGCACTTAGCTTGCCACAAATTCACATCTCACACATGCTGACG
>JAAGAY010010099.1:0-10358 GCA_011801015.1 Ardeotis arabs | reverse complement strand
GAGCGTGGCCAGCAGGTCAAGGGAGGTGATTCTCCCCCTCTACTCTGCCCTGGTGAGACCCCACCTGGAGTACTGTGTCCAGTTCTGGAGCCCCCAACATAAGAAGGACATGGACCAGCTGGAGAAGGTCCAGAGGAGGGCCACAAAGATGATGGATGGAGCACCTCTCCTGTGAAGAAAGGCTGAGAGAGTTGGGGCTGTTTAGCCTGGAGAAGAGGAGGCTCCGGGGAGACCTGATAGCAGTCTTCCAGTACCTCAAGGGGGCCTACAAGAAAGACGGGGAGAGACTGTTCAGTAGGGCCTGTTGTGATAGGACCAGGGGTAATGGTTTTAAAATAGAGGGGGGTAGATTTAGATTGGACATTAGGAAAAAATTTTTCACCATGAGAGTTGTAGATCACTGGAACAGGTTACCCAGAGAGGTGGTGGATGCCCCATCCCTGGAAACATTCAAGGCCAGGCTGGATGGGGCTCTGAGCGACCTGATCTAGTGGGGGATGTCCCTGCTCCTTGCAGGGGGGTTGGACTAGATGACCTCTGAAGGTCCCTTCCAACCCTAACCATTCTATGATTCTATGATTCTAATTTTTCCTTGAAAACCCAACAGATAGTTTGCACCCAGGGAAGAAGCACTTCATGAAGGAGCCTGGGTTCCAATTTAATAAAGTTACTTAATATATGGCTTGGCTCATTTGTCCCAGACTCAAAGACAACCCCAAAAGAGAACCACTTGCTACTGAATAGTTGAATGCCATACTGAATAATGATTCCTACGTTTCTTACAGTCTCTGTGAAACTTTGGAAGCCACTTAAACTATTATCTCCACACACAGACACAGATTGAACATTCTCTATTTTCCACACAACCATCAAGAGCAGTCTGAGGCTCTCAACAGAAATCAAAACTCATAATTCCACTTCCTGATCATATTCTGTCCACTTAAAAAGAAAAATAACAACAAGAAAATAAACATCTCAGGTAAATAACTAGGCATTACAAAACTAACATTAGAAATGACTATATAGCTTTTTATGGTAATTCACACCTTCATGCTCTATCTGTAAAATGACAATAAGAATATCTCTTCACCCAGAGTGATGTTATAGAGATAAAATTAAGTGGTTTTGAATCACTCAGATGCCATGTTGATTAATGCTGTAAAAAGAGTCCATTTGCAAATTAATAAATCTGCATCCAGAAGAGGGTTTGAGTGGCACATCATAAAAGGGTTCTGGGGCCAAAGACCGAGCAATGAAGATAAAGTGGTATTCTGAATATCTGAACAAGCCGTTTCAATCTTCAGCAATGTATGAGGCAGGAATCCAAGAAGAAAGCATGCTCATATAATTACTCTTGTAAAACGTACACACGATGCACAGATAACTGACTTTGGCATTTCTTTGCTTTTTTAGTGCTTCACTTTGAAACCTTAACATTCTTTTAATCTTTTCAGTGTAACTTAATTGAAGTTTAGTTCACTAGTACTCATCTTGTCAACAAACATTTTCAGGCTTACTGCACTGCAACAAGCTCACTCAGTATCACTTAAAACAAGAAACAGTCCTTGCATGTTAAAGGCTGACTGGCTCAAAAATTTCAACTCGTATTAGTGCTGCACACTAGATTAATCAATTATTTTTCTCCTTTTTTGGTTTTAGATTTAGCGACAAGAGAACAGAGCGGCCCATGTTTCAACCCACAGGCATTTGTCAAGGACAGAAAGGTCAGCAGGGCAAAAACATCAGTTTTGTTTCTTTCAGTCTCAAATCAGGCTTTTAGTGAGCACAAAGGACAATTCCATCTCTGTGTTACTGGTTTGGGAATACTGCCAAAATCTTAATAGGCCCTACTTAAGACAAAGACCTTCATATTCTTTGAAAACGTAGTAATTGCAATCACTGCAATAAGCAGCCTACATGGGAACAGAAAGGGAGATGAACAGAATTTGGTTTTACAAACACACTTTTAGCACCGAAATGTTTTTACAACATAAATAGATACCAGAAGCACACAATCTGCATTCAGAGAGAGAAAGCTGTTCTGTTCGGGAATAGTTCACAGGCATTCTTGGGAGAATGGAAATTTTAGTCAGTAAACTGGAATTCTCTCGCGTTCTTTTCCAGAAATGCCAAGAGGCCTTTAATGTGCTCTTGGTCAGCCTCCAGGGACAGATGAAAAGGGCTCAAAGTCTCAGCATGGAGCAACAGATGATGTTCGGCTCACTAAACATAAGCTGGAGTTTTACTTTGTAGATATGAGTTTAAACTGAGATTTCTAACACAACAGCTAACCACTACTGAAACCTACAGCTTCACTTATGGGCTGGTGTTCTCTACGAAGTACAGATCGCAGTAGAAACATTAATATGTAAATTTTAGATATTGTCACAGGCTCTCAAATCCCTGAAGACAAATTCAGAACCAACAGGAAAGAGGGTAGAAGGAAAAAGGAAAGTTAAGCAGGACTAAGGAAAAAAAAAAAAATATATATATGTATTTCACATCATGTGAGGAGATTTTGGGCAGGAGCAATCCATAGGAGATGCTGGGAGCCACCAAACATCACAGGTCAGCTTTCTCCAGAACCTCAAATTCATGATAATTTTTTATTAAATGTTCATAAATAGCATACCTGTACAACAATGTGGCTACTTCTTCCCTAGTATAACCTACATACAAACAAGGATTCACCTGGAGCAAGTACAAAAACATTAGCTGATGTAGAGTCTTAAGTACAGCAGTTTTTAGTCAAATAGCTTGAGGTGGCTGGCTGGATGTCTAGATTATTAAAAAATAGTTTTCTGGACACTGATAACGTTGAACTACACTATGTCTCCTCCTATACGTTGATGAAATAAATCCAAACAATACAAAAAGGTGATGACTAGAATAGAAAAGGCATTTCTTCATTTAAGTAAGGTTTTGCAATGGCCATCTAAGATGCTTTTCTCCATTTCGTTCTCATTTTTAAATATATACATATGTATACAAACGAAGAAAAGTATCAAAATAACAAGATTTCAAGATAAGACCACAAAAAGTGCACTAGTAGGTCTAGTTTTAAGATCTCACATTGCTGAGTGTGATTGCCAAGGTTCAAAATGAGAAGGAACAAAGACTTGTAGTAGACAGCAAACTGAGATTTTTGAAGGACAGTGAAAAGAAAGCTCAATTTTGCTTAAAACGCTTGCAGACTTAAAATTGGACAGAAGCCATCTTAAAAACATTCCATTTGCCAAATTACCACATTGTGACATCACGTGTCAGTGTAAAGTTATTGTTGGCAAATGCCAACTGCTCCGTGACAATTCCTTCATCCTTATGAAATGCCTCAATCATCTTTCAGGAACAAAAGCTAGTAAATCGTGTGTTTAGAATCAATTCTAATCAGAAATGGATTAAAATCACTGCCTTCAAAACTTTTGTATTCAAATAAAAACTTATGAAGATCAGTGAAATATTAAAATGGCAAATTAGAACATAAAGAGCACACTTAAAAAGATAATGAGGAAAGTTAAATCACGCACACAAGCCACCAAGCCTTCCAGTTCTGCGTCTCTAATGAGATTAACACAACTCCTGTGGCTGCCATCTCCAATCATCACTTAGACTATCAACTGGACTATAGCCAAGGCTCTAATTGCTGCACAGAAGCAAAGTCACTATTACAATAAAATTATTTAATTTTGTGTGACAGCTTACAAGCTTTTCCCCACACAGCAGTGGCTCATATAGACAACTTTGCATTCCTGTTACCTGTAACCATTTCTTTTCTTGAAAAAGCTGGTTTCGTCTTGCAGCTGAAACCTGCATCCTCTCCTGGTAAGTGGATCTCAAAAGTTTATGTTCATTTTCATGCCAAAGTTGGGTTTCTTCATGTCTAACCCTTTGAAAAAAAAATTACCATTATCGCTGAGTATTGACATCTCAAAAATTAAATAGATCAGAATGCTACATGTTACCTTCAGAATCATAACACTCCATCACCAGAATGATTACATCTTAAATGGATAGAGTTAGAGAACAAGAGATTTTTCCTTGGCATATCTTCCTTTATTATCTCAAACATTTACACTGTTTTTACAACACGCTGAAGAAGGAAAAAAGTAAACTTGTATAGCTTCAGGCTTCCCCCAGCTTTTTCATATTTCAGAAATTTATCCATCACTGCCTTGAAAGAGACAAAACTAAGGCATGTAATTTCCATCAATATAGAGAAAAATCTCTCTTAGACAGAAGTTTAGAAACTTGCCAAAGCCATTTTTGCAGCTTCTGTCAGCTTTTGGAGACTACATTAGAGATCATCTGGAGTGTTTGCTCCATGATGCCAAATTTTACTTCTCTCTTGCACAGCAAGTTCTTTCAAAATCACAGCCAGTGGGTTTCCTCAGCTGAGAGTTGTACCAACCACTGTGTAAATCTTTGCATGATTGGACCCCAAGGTAATCAGTGTATTACATTAAGTGTCAAGTCTATAATCAGCCTCTCAGAATGCACCTGCAAACAATGCAAACCTATTTTGTACTGCATGTTCCTGCATAAGGGCACGCGCGCTTGCAAGGCCAACTGCATTTCTGTGTCCACCTCTAGAGACAAGTGCGTGCATTTCCACATAAAGGCTACAGATGCATTTCAATATCTTGTTTTTAAAAAAAAAACACTCTGTCTCAAACAAAGGATGTTTTTGAAGCATGATTTTCCATCATAACCTTGCAAAGTAAATACATCCATGCCACATACAAAGCATGCATTACAAGTCTGGTTTAAGCATGATTAATTACACAATTAAGATCTCCATGCACAGCTGTTTAACAAGTGTGTAGAACAAGAGGTTTCTGTCTCTTCTGCAGGATCATCAGAATACACAGTTGCTTTACTCCCTCTCTGTGGGCTGAAGAATGTACTGAAAAAGTAAAATAAAACTCTAACACTAAAATAACTGGCATTAATACTTAAACACAATAGACATAATGACAACGTAATTGTATTTCTGTAATAACAAAATAGATCAAAGTGACAACTGTATTACGAGGTGTTAGGCCATCACTGTGTATCTGCCTTACTATCATTATAGGTTGCTGCGGCTGCAACCTGCCACACTTCCCAGCAGCTCCGAAGCCACCTTCTTTTAGTAAGAGCTGCACCTTTCTGAGAGCTGTATGCAATAGAAACAGTCAAAATTTAGGAAACGTTCTACAATAAACATAGGTTATTCTCAGAACCTGCTTGGAAATCCCACGGACACCTGCCTACTTGGTACTGAGGAAACAGAAACAAGATCTCTCTGATCTCACCAAACCTGAGTGACTGCACAAACACAATATTGTTCCCAAGCTAAACATAACCAAACCTGGCTCCTACCACCTGCCCCAAATATCCTGTGCCAACACCAAACGCACTGACCTAAAAACTCATCTCATAATTTAATCAAGTAAAACAAAACTGGGGCATGAATTTCAGTGTCATGTATTAAACAAATAATCTGCATACACACTTCTCATTTTTAAAGTTCTTTATTTGCAAAAAGATGAGCCTGGCTTGACTATAGTAAAACAGCAATGATCTGGTCTTCTACGGCTAGTCTGATCATCTTTTTAATGTTACAGATAAAAAAAAGAAATCTTGGGTATATTGTTTTTGTTCTGATTCAAAATGAAAATAAAAACTGAAGTCTACAAATTTTCCTTGAAGGAGTGGTCGTGCTTTCCACCCTGTACTATATAAAAATACTGTTGGAATAGAAAAAAATTTTACAACACTCCTATTGAAAACAAAGGGTATGCTTGCTGCATCAACAAGAAAGTCAGACCACAGACAAAGCAGTGTGAAAGGCTACAAGAATGAAGCGAGAAAAAGGAAAGGTATAATAACAGTCAAACTTAAGTTCAAAGAAAGGAGCGTGCGCAAGACAGAAAAGAGGATATTCATCTGACTCTGAAGAATGGCACTTCTCTCAGACCTGTGCAAAGAGAATAGTTAGATATAATCATCCAAAGAACAGCAACACTTTCATAAGTGTATATGATATATATTTTATATATGAAAATATATCTATATTATATAGGAAAAATAAGCAAACTATGTATTTCAAGGTTGCTTTAGTGTCTCTATTTCTATGACAAAGACAGCACCACCTCTAAAGCCAAAATCACTATTACAAACTAATACATAAAACAAACACATCTTAATGACAAAATACAGAATATTGTATCCTGATCTCTAAGAAATGGTAAAATAGTTTCTTAGGGCTTCAGAAGATAGAAGAAACAGCTCTGACATAGCACAGTGTTTCAAACTTGCCTCCTTACTAAATACTATAAATAGAAGCTAAAAATAGCCTTTAAAATCACAAATTTTGCAATAAAATCCTATTATCTGTACTGATTTTATCCAATTTTCATGTATATCAAAAATTACACTCAAATGTATTTACTAGCACGCTGCAACCTTTATATGTATGAACTGCCAGAAAACAAAAGGTTTTTCTTCTTCCATTTGTGTTATTGCATTTGAAAATAGCTTCCAATACTCATGACAAATCCTCTTACCTCTAACAACAGCAACCAGTAGCACAGCTGAAGACCTAGAAAGAGAGATCACTTTTTCTTCCTAAGCTAACTACCTCCCTTGGGTCATCCAACACATCTCGCATTCCCCCAATCTTTTAAGTTGCTGTCCCTTCAAGAGAAGGCTGAGAATTTTTGTGATTTTGTACAGTGCTGAGCACATTACTGCACCTAACATGTGATGCATAAAAGGAAGCTCCCAAAGATCTAGGCATTACAAAAAATAATCTGTTTTTACTTTATATTTAAATATCCTTTCATTCCCTGAAAAGGAGCATCAGAATTAACTCCACAGGGAATCGTTGCTCAAGCTGCCTTGCTGTTGTATGCTCAAGCTGCCGTGTCAAGGATTCGATCTCATTCCCACTCAACATCAGTGGGAAAAGTTCCATTTAATTCATCAGTTCATCATAATCAATGTTTTTCAGGGCAATTCTGAAAGAATTGTAGAAAGAAAAAAAGAGGGGGCAGGTGGATTTTCATAAACAAGCTCCATCTTGATATGTTAGGTCCTTAAAAATCTCTATTAAAATAATTCACAAATTGTATTCCGCATTTTAAGAAAAATAGAAGCATCAATATACACAACAAGGAACCAACAAACTTACCGATGATCAGCAGCCCAGTGCAATGCTGCTTGAACTTGGGTAACAAACCTATCCAAAAAACTGCTAATTGAAGGATGTCTTGAAGGAAGCTGAAATTTTAAAGATTTTTTCTCTTTCTCCAGTTCTTCCAGTTTCCGTCTAAATTTATCGGCTAGAATTAAAAAAAAAAGTTACTTAGCAGTAATAAAAAGGTTCCATTTTACCTGAAGAAAAAAAGGTCAATCAACAAAAAGTAAAATCCACCTCACAGACAGTTCTTCCCCTTTTGATAAAATATACCAGTCTGTTTTGCTCATGGATGAATTACTAAGACTACTGATGGAAAACGTCAGATAACCAGGATGCTAAGCTACTTTCTTCTATGACAAGGACAAAACGGCAGGCTTCCCAGCACTTTCACAGAGTTTAAATTTGGTAAGGCTCCAAAGAATTGACTCAAAGTTATCATCTGTGCTTTTTTCCTAGAGTAACAGCTCTGAATTCAATGCAAAGAAAATTCCTACTGTTCACTGCTCCAGTTTTAAAACAATCTTAGACGGCAGTTATACATTTAGAGTCTGATCTTTTAAACAGAATTGCATTGTTACTGGGTCAAGAACTGAAGAATCACATATGATATCTCAGCAATATATTTCAGTCGAAAATTCATGTGCAATTATAGCAATTCAATAATTATCTTATTCCGAGCTCTCCTGAATTATGCTTACTTACAAAAAGATTTACTTTCAACTTTAAACAAAAACAACAGTGGTCCTTCAGAGAGTGGTTTGACTCTGCCATAACTCTATGAATTTCCTAAAGACTTTTCTATACAAGTTAGTTCCTACTTTGTTTTCTTTCCCTGTGTAGGGAACATAGTTCCAATTACAAATCATTATTTCTGGTACGTATATTCTCCATAGTGCCAGTATACTAGGAAAATCACACACGTGACATAACAAGCCCGGCTGGTCCAAGCCAGAACACCTTTGATGATACATCAGTCAAATCAGAGAGTTTTGAGCTAGCCCACAAATGGAAAACCTGTACAGTCCAGTACTTTCCTCATGATCCTGCTGCCTACAATTTTGCACTATTAACGTTCCTTCCCCTCAAATACTTTTGACACATGACATGTTACTATCAGAATAACATATATCTGTGCACACTTTTTACCGCTTATTTTCTTTCTTTATGCTCAAAGGCGTTTTAAGGAGGGGTTGTTTACATTTGCTGCTTTAGTGAAATGATCCATTTTTACAATAACCTATCATTAGTATTGATCTCCCTTCCACACCAGTGGGGTGGAATAAAGACACAGAACGCACTAATGAGACTAGATCTTCTCCCTAGGCCAGCAGACTGTTCCAGTGTAGTTAAACTAATTTTGTGTTGTTTCTATTAGAGTACAAAATGCTGTCAGAAGGCTCTAACTGAAATAATCACCACCCAAGTCACTGCAGGATCCAGGCCTTGCCCCAACAACCACATGTACACATGTGCATACTCTTCCTGCAAAGGAGAAACACCTTCTCAGTAGTGGAGGTGAACCACAACTGCAGTGCTTTTCTCAGGGACCACAGCTGAACAGATTCATTTTATCCCTACCACCACAAGGAAATTGGAATTTGGCCCAGACATGTCCATACGTTGACCAGAAAAAAACAAACAACAAGACCCTCAACTTCCCAGCATTCACATTTCTCAAAAAATTTCAAACACAGCCATCAAAGATATCACTGTTACAAACAGAAGAGCAAGGGTTGGATTGTGACCAATGACCACCAAATGCCAAACACATGGAATCACCTCCTTTTACCCAAACCATTCACTGCCGGACTTCCTGTGCTACCCGAGCAGGAATTGTGGCAACCCTCTACAGCCATTCAATGACGTTGTCATTGTTTTTCAACATAATTATGCTCACACTGTGTTTGTACGTCCAATTATTTCATCGTTCTACCCATCCTGGCCCTAGAAACAGATTATTTTGGGAAGCAAAACAGATGAGGGGATCCACAGGCCAATTCATTCTCTCATTAATTCTTGGCTGCATCCTGCTTTATATATTCCAGTCCACACAGAACTCAATTAGTTTCTACTAACAGACGTTTCTAAATAATTTGTTTCATTGGCATTTTATAAATACTATTGCTGGCCATATCTGCTCATCATTTCTCAGCACTAAATAATTGTTTCTCCTTTCAGGATCGCGATTAGGGGTTACATCACAAGAGACACCACCACCACTGAGCTGAAGACTGCAGCCCTCAGCTTTTAGGTTCCTCTCCTGGAAAGGAGATCCCTCAGTTTGACCTGGCTGCATGGAGAGACCAAGGCACCTCGGCTCCAGCTGCAGAGCAGGGAACCATGGAAATAAGGTTCATCTCAGCCCAGCTTTCAGCACTGCAGCTCAAGGGAGATCCGGATCAAGCAGAAGTAATGGAAATTATAGAAGTCTAGCAAAGAGGGCATGTGAAAAAGTGGTCAATAAGCAAGGTTGCTCAATCCAGTGGAGATATAGGCTGAGGGGAGTAATTTCCAGAACTAGTATGTACCAGGAAGCTGCAAAGCAAGCAGTAATACAATGCTTCTCACCTCTCCTCAGAACTTGAGTACTCAGGAACAAACCTGAGTTGCAGCAAAGGAGCTGAAGAAAAACATTACAGATAGTAAAGCACTAAGACTAACTGCTTGGGACAGCCGGGAAATCTCCACCAGTGTTGGCTTTCAGGTCAGACAAACAGCTCTGGCATCGTTTTTAAAGGTTGAGGCCAGTAAAATTCATTGTGTTCTCCTGAAATCCCTTCCACCACATGTTCTAGGATTTTTTTTCCAATAGACACAGAAAGACTTTGCTATTTATAAGCCATCATACTCAAGGACACCACTTTTTAACCTTATTTTAGTCTTTTAAGCACGTTATTTGAACACAGAAAAGACCTTCACAGGATCCCAGAGCTCACTGATGGACTGAGACACTGAAAGAAACCACACACATTCAGATAAATCCACCATCTAAGGCTTAATATTTTGTTCCTCTGTCCCATGCTTCACCTCAAAATAAGTCATTTAACACACAATTTACAGGCAAAAAGCAACTCTCATTTGATGAATGTTCTGGTTTTGTTAGTGAGGGGGGGCCTAAGGTGGTAGCTTCTGTAGGAAACTGCTAGAAGTCGCTCCCCTTTGTTCAGTGGACTCG
>JAAGAY010010098.1:0-19680 GCA_011801015.1 Ardeotis arabs | reverse complement strand
AAAAAAAGTGCTTGAAGTCTATCTAGGCTTGGTGCAGAAATTTGCAGAGCCATAACATTAACAGCAAAATATCAGAAATGATGATATTGTAAGATGGAGAGTTGCACTGTTTTATCCAGCCACAATTTCATGCGTTACACCAGTGGAGGCTATGCCATGGGTACTTTCACTCATATAGCTCCTTCAGTAGTATGGCTAAAGATATGAGGAAGAGGCCATTAACTCATTGGGCTCAAGGACAAAGGGGGAAAAATAGAGTATAAATGAGACTTGTTGTAAATGTCATTAAAAGGAAGATTTTTACAGAATATGGTGAGAAAAGTCCTCTCAGGCAATCATTATTACCCTATCTAAATGAGAAGAGCAAAAGTAAATAATGTACTGCCTTTTTCTTTGTGTGTTTTGGGACAGGGACAATTTTGTCAGCATGAAATCTAGCCAAGATGGAGAACAGGCCATCTATGACGTGCATAGTAAGTAGCTTCAAGTTAGAAACTTAAAATGATGGCATCTCTTTGACAGAGAAACATACAAATTAATAGGCAGGAAAGAGACTGCGTGAGGGGGAGTGAGACTCCTTTTTTCTGGTAGGTTGTTCAAGAGAGAACAATCGGGCTATAGGATATTCTAGGGAATGTTGTATTTCAGTTCAAGCCACCAGAAGAGTCAGCCCTGGTTGCAGACTGCAGAAGGAACTGGCATCCAGAGCTCCAGCAGTTGCTGCTCTTCCACAGTTGTCTTGAGTGTGTTAAGACTTCATACTTGTTCCACCTGAGGCTGAGGCTACACTGATAGTACGTGGTTTGGTCCAGAGAAGTAGTGCAGTTTTGCAGAACATACTCTGCTTGTCCACTAGTTGCTGACCTGTTCAGTTCAAAAAGGTTTTGATGAATGCAAACTTTGGAGAAACAAGAGTTAGAAGCTCCTGCCCAGGTGGAGACTATATGCGTCCCTGTGCCCACTGGGGTCAGAAAGGTCTGAACCAGGGAGTGTATCGTGCCACGGAATCCTCTAGCACATACTAAGCTTTCACATGCCAGCAGGATGCTGTATGGCTGTTAACAGCTCCTGTAACACCCTAAAGAGCTGCTTGTGCTACAGAAAGAGCTGTATGTACCTTCACGTTTACTATCAGATAGTAACTACGAGTTCTTTGTGATTCTGCTGTGTTTTGCTTCGCCTGCTCTGATTTGGTGCATTTTCTCTGTTTAAACTTCAGACAGTAATCTTTTACTTTACTTGCAGAAAGAAAATGTTCAGAATTGGTGAGACTGATTAAAAAAAAAAAAAACCAAACCAAAAATTTGTGCCACTTTATCTCTTTTTGGCTACACTCTGGTAATACTCTCACCCCCTCACACACACCTCCCCAGGTTCTATTTTTCTTATTTTCCAGTAAAAGATGATGTATCTGTCTGTAGTTTCAGCACTCCTAAGCTACTTGCTTTAAGAAAAAAGGTTATAATGACGTTCTGTATAAAATCCCTCATACTAGCAGTGCCATAACTGTAATTTTGATGCTTGTGGGTTTTTTGTGTGTGCACTTAAGAATAAAATTAAAAAAAAAAAACACCCAACAAAACTCTATTAGCAGTGTCACATTCCTTCACCTCAGTCCAAATTAACCTTCAGTTATGTGAGGCAGCAGGCGCTATGTCCTTGTTTGCAAGTTGTACAAGTTTTAGGTGAGCTGTACCATGACCTTACGAGCTAATAAAAACATGTATTTAAAAATAGTCAGAAAGGAGAAGGAACTTCAGAGTGGCAATGCTATTTGACATCACATGTCCTTCTCTCCCCGAGTTCTCCTTGTTCCCTACCCATCTGGTTGATATATAGTCTCTGTGTTGCTTGTCTGCCTTGTATGAAAGGGCTCATTTGTACCTACAGCTAAGGAAGGGTTTTATTTTTCTTATGCTCCTGTCTCAGGAGTCCTTGAGGTATCTCCATATCCCTATCTTTCTATTATTCTGTGAAATATTGGGTATAATCATCTTGTCTAGGACCTCAGGAGGGAAGTGAGCTCTTACAGCGCGTGGAAAGCAGCAGTCAGCATGGCAGACTGTTCCCACTGCCCGGACCCTGTGGAGCAACGAAGGAATGTAGGTTAAAATGGCTGGGCTGCTGCCTCTCCTTCGAGTGGCCTTGGAACACCTGGTGGATGAAGCTCTGCAGGGAACTTGCATGTCATGTGCCCTGTTTTTTAAGCAAGGTGTAAAATAGCTTGTTACTTAGTTGGGAGAATGCATGTAGGAGACTTGAATGCTGAAGAGGAAATGTGTAGCAAGTTTTACACATCTGGAGAATTAGAGAGTAGGGCAGGTATTCCTTCAAGTAGGATTTAGCAGCTAATAACATGTTCTGTCAAAGAAAATTGCTCGTGACTGTTGCTGTTGGAGCGTGTATTGGGGAAGGTCATCTCTAAAGCAGAAAACATCCTTTAATAAAAATCAAAGGGATCACCGTAATGTGGTTCTGAACTGGTGCAGAAGCAGATGGACAGGAGATAAATCATACCTATATAGGGAAGGCTGGGGAATAGCCTTTCTGTGTGGCCAGCGCTTATTGCTGGGATTATACCTAACCCTTAGTTGCTGATCTGGCTGAGTTGTGACAGTAGTGAGTAGGAAAATGTTTCCTTAATGTAAGAGCATTGAAATACTCTTCAATAAAGGACTTGGCATAAAAATATTACTGCAGCAGTCTAGATAATGTTCAGTACAGTGCCTAAAATTGTGTCCTCTGTTGCTTGTAAACTATCTATCAAGTATGTTATTTGATCCATTAAGGAGGCTGGGCTTTTTCTGGGTGAATATGTTAGTTGACTTTGACTAATGGCCAGTGCTCCTGCAGAGTGATAAACAAGTCTACTCCACCACTCAAAAACCCTCCTGACAGATAGCAACACAATGGCATCAGATGTGAAACAAGAACAGATATTACTCTAATAAGCTCAGGGAGAGATCCATAATTCACATCCAAGGTCTTATTGTAGTTACCTTCTTCTCTAATAAGATACAGGAGTCTGCCTACTGCTCCTGAATATCAAGTACAGCAGAACAGGGAGGAACTCTTCTCATTTGCTTGTGTTGGACTTCCTCATATCCCAGATATGTTTGCAAGCTATGCACTGAGAGCAACATGGAGTTACCTAGTTGATGGCAGGTGCTGTGCATCTGGACACAAACAGGTGTACCTGTTTATCAGGAAAGAAACATCACCTTATCACAAATTACTGGACTTGAAATGTAATTCCAATCTTAATTGCTTTATCTTGGCTTGTGTGTCAGCAGGCTCATGGAGAAATCATCCTGATGTAAGTAAAAAAACAAAACAAAACAAGTCCCCACTCCCTCCAAAAACCCCAAGACCCAAGAAGAACCCCACCAAAGCAAAAAAATCCAACAAAACTAGGTCCTCGGGATGACTGCGCTACAGAGTCTGTAGAACCAAATCAAGACAGACTCCCCCATTGTGAGGTCTACAGAATAACTTAAAAATTCTGCAGAGGATACAGTGTATTCTATAGCATTAGTCAGGGTCTTCCACGAGAAAGTAGTTATTAGGATACTGCTTGGACTTACAGCATAGAAGGGCATAAGAGATGATCATAGAAAAATCCCTACTTGCTAGTCTGCAAAAATAAAGGTTTGTTTAATGTTTATGTTTTGAAGAGTTTAGTAATGTATTGTCTTTAGATTAAAGGTACTTTTTTTTTTAAGCCTTTATATTAAAGGAAAATGAAGTATCCTAACTACAGCTGTTCAGGTAAACTGAATGTGGGAGTGTGTACCACAATATAGAAGACAGCATACTAGGGCAACCAGTATGCTAGTAGGCATATAAATAAATGTAAAAATAAATACAGAAAAATAACTGTATGGAAGTATCTAAAATAAAATGTATATGTATTTTTCATATTTCAGGAGTTTTTTCTATCTAGGTTGACAGTGATACATCTTCTTGAATTTGGATTTATTTTTATACTTTGTGTGTATTGTGTTGTAACTATTGTTTTACCTGTACTGAAATATTTTTTTATCTTGCTGCATTGTAAATATACATGGAGCTATAAATGCCACATGCATATCTGTTTATTGGATTGTCACCCAATATGGAGTGGAAGATACCTTCGGTTTCTTGTAAACTCAGTTTAGATTAAAAAATAAATCAATATCATACCTGGATTACAAATTCAGTTTTGCTTGTTTCTAGCTGTTTATACATGAGATGTTTGTTTGGCTTTTTTTTTTTTCCAGTTGACTGAGTTTAATCTCCATTCAGTTTTCTGAAAGATCTCAAAGTCTTGCTCTAGTACTTTCTGAGAAGACAGTTCGTGCTCCTTTGGCCTGTTTTAGTTCATCCCATAATTCTTCTGATGAGCTTTTAATAGTAGCGTAGGACTTTTCTGTTTGTTTCATCTCATTTCACAGGAGTACAGTCTTATAACTTACGTCCTAGGAGATGCTACCGTTCTTCCAGTGCCATTATCCAGTGCCCATCCAAGTTGTAGAAGATCTCAAGACTTTACAGGTCAGCAGGTAGTTGGGTTACCAAGCTATAAAGATGCTAAAAACTGCCTGTTTGCAACAACTTTTTCAGAGAAACTGTTAACAAACAATAAATGTTGTTCTCTAGACAGATCGTATTAAGGTCTCATAAGGCTCATGAGACTGTCCTCTGACTCCTGACATGATGATATTTATTCTGCGATGCAATTAAGGCATTCATTTACAACTTTGTCTATTGTAAGATCTCAATTGTTTCACTCCTTTATTTACAAGGGAGGATAACAATAGTCTCCCTCATCAAAGCACAGGATGTGAGATTGTATTGATGTGTTAATTTAGCTTATGGGGCTACAACAGCTCAAGGCCACTGCAGTGTTCTTAAACTCCTTTTATTTTCCTCGCAGGTTATATCTTTAAGCAAAGCTGGTTTTGCTGTGCTGAAATGCACCACAGCAGGTCTCACAGTGTAGTGCCAGGATTATCCCCTACCTTGTGTACTACGCTGCGTTGTGCCTGCCATCAGGATTATACTTCTACACATTGCATTCTGCTTTTCATTGACATTTTGATGTCTTTCACCTGGCTTCCTTTTTTCTTTTCATCCTCTTTCATCATCATCTTCTTTCCAAGGACATCTGACCTTTTGCTTGGCTCAGCCACTCTGGTTTTACATATTAATTGCCCTGTGTGGAACTGCCTCTAAAGAGTAAGGTGTGGTATGTCTATAAGTTTCCTCTACGTTTTATTTCTTCTCTGTGTCAAGTATGATTTATTGACTGGTCAAGAGGCTATTTTAAGCACACAGAATACACATAATAGATATTTGTACCAGAGGTTATTCTCACTGCTGTTAGGGTCATGGACACAACAAGAAGAAAAAGCAGAGTGTGGTTATGACTCTAGGGCTTTTGTGCGTTTGATTCTGTGTGTGCATTATAATGACCCAAAGGAGGTGAACAAAGTGTTGGAAGTTAAACCAAGGTCTCCCAGCCACCAGAATATTGCTGTGCAGTTAGAGGCTGTGAACCAACCAAACTGTTTCCCATATCTTCCTAAATGTCATAGTCATTAAAACAAATATACCAGATTAAGAGCAATAATAATGAGGCCTATGCATCTGTCTGTGCTCTGAATAGCTCCGTGTGTGCTACCTTCCCACCTGTAGTGCTCAAGTTCTCCACACAGAGCATATACTGTGAACTGAAGGAAAAAAAAATACAGAGAATTAAGGTTGGCATAGACTGTTTATATACAAATGTAGCAATTAAAATGAAAAAGGCAGAACACAAAACCTGGCTGTAGATACAAGTTCAGCATTATTTACTTGGTCTCAAAAGCAAGAAGGATTGCCCAGAGCAGGTACCCTGAAATGGAGTTCAACCCTGTAGATAGTACTGTGAAATTGAAAGTTATCAGCATAATCTGGTTTGAAGGACGGGATCTTACCAGCCTTCTAGAGTATGAAAGCATGCCCTACAGGGGGTATATATGTATGTGTGAAAGAATATGCATGCTTCCTTTTATTCAGGAATGTGCTGAAAGGGAAGGCTGCTGTGAAGTTCTTCTTTGGTCACTATTCTGTCAATCAAATTTTTTTTTCCCATTTAGACAATGCAATCAGAAGGTAGGACAGGGATTGTAGCTGTTACTGAGGGGCAGACTTGTCAAAATCAGATTGTCTCAAATTGAAAATAATTAGAAGATTTTGTACATATTTTTTAAAAGAAATATTTGAATCTTTTTTGCATTGTAGGTGACTGATAAAAAGTGATGTTTTGAGTTTCATGGTCAGGGGAAGAATAATTGAATGCAGCTTGTTAAACTATTCTCATTTTTCCTTTCTACTAGCTAGCAAAAAAATAATCTAAATAGCATTTAGATATTGTAATATGCTGTCTGTTTTAAATCAATGGATTTGGTTTTGATAGTCTTTTAAAAGTTGACATAAATTTTTAGGAATTTCTGACACTTCTACTTATTGAAGAAGGCCTGCTACATATTAAGCAACTTCTTTTGAAGCAGTGGGTAAAATAGGATATAGATTTAGCAAGCATTTCTTTAAGTTGGCATATGTTAAGCAGAGGATGCCAAGGTGCAAATAGCAAGATTAATTAATGCTGCTTCCTGGACACAATTGGAAACATTTTGTGTCCCTCCTTTTACTCTGCCTTTCATACAACTATCTACTTAATACAATCACTAAAAGGCACTTGCACCTTTTCTAGCAAAGAAGGATGAATAAACAGAAAAGTAAAGCAAGATTATACCCAGAATTTTACTTTTCAACGTCAGCTTTTGAGATGTTCTTGAGTGCATGAAGCTAATGAATGACAATATAGTCAGTCAGACAGTCAAAAAAAGGCTTTGAAACTTTCCTGAGATGGAGTCAGTGGCAAAAGTTCATGTTCAAGGTGTTGGAAAAATCTGTTTCAATAGCTACATTTCTCTTGGTCTCCTGAAACCAGTGCTGAGTTAATATTCAAATTATTATTGGGATTGTATGTAGGTGT
Source organism: Ardeotis arabs (assembly GCA_011801015.1). NCBI lineage: Eukaryota > Metazoa > Chordata > Aves > Otidiformes > Otididae > Ardeotis > Ardeotis arabs. The sequence goes on along the minus strand of JAAGAY010010098.1, from coordinate 12,659 downwards.
TTTCCATAACAGATAGTTATTGAGACCCACTCAATTTATTTGAAGAACACGTAATTCAACAAATAGATTTTCAAGTGATACCACAGGCCAGATTTGCACAATAATCTCTTTTCTTGTTTTAAATTTTTACTACTTGCATCAGATTTTAGCAGTTTCTTTTCCTGCAGGTGCTTCAGGAATATTCAACAATATTTCAACAACCCAGGTTTAAATGCTTTTTTAAAATGTGCTATTAATTTCCCTTTTAATTACTTTAAAGAAAATGTTCAGGTTCAATGATCTTGATATCCAAATAAATTTTAAAAGTAGTTCTTCTAAATGCTTTGCCAGTTTATTTCTGCTCAAACTTTGAGTGAGCCATTTTAAGATACTCTTTTGATGCTGTCTGTGATCTGGTGCTTTCTCTAGTAAGATCAAGATTAACATTTTTCTGTTCCTTTGCTAGGGATTGTCATCACATGATGAGTCTTGGCCACAGCTATTTGGAGATTAAAGACTTTCCATCCAGTTTCTCAGTACAGAGTGGATCAGTTTGCTGCTAGACTTATTTTTCCTTTTCTCCCTAGGCTTTAATTGGTGCTATATCTAAAGGTGTGCAGTGCCTGTACTTCCTGTGGTGCCACTTCCTTTACTTGAGTTTACATGTAGTTCTGCTTTAAATGAATGTACTATGCCTATAAGCTTACATGGCTTTGTTTTGTCACAACACACTCTTCTGTATGCCACAATGAAAATTAGGCTCCTCTGAGACAAAATGAAAAGTTAACATTTTCCTCTAGGTGTTTTTCAAATTTGAGTTGCCAAAACCTCCCCTCACTGAATCTCAATTAACCTCTATTCAGCCTTTTATTAGATTTGTCTTTGTGCATTTAAGAGAGCTGTTAAATTTGGAGTTAAATGAATTCACTTAGGTGATGTGCTCAGTCAAATGTTGTGTCTTAATGTCATTGCAGACTAGCAAGTTTCTTGTGTGACAGGTTCAAGGAAGACACACAGCAGAGAACCACTTTTTGATAGTGACTGTTGAGAAATGCTTCTATCTCAGAGAATATTGCAGTCTTACAGCTTTTGTGACTTAATGGCCAAGCCATAGCTCTTACTATAGAAGTCACCTTGATTTCTCAAGAAATTAAATACTAGATTTGGATGTGGATCATCATGATGGCTTCTGACATTTATGTTTGCAAGAGGTTACCTTATCTGAATGGATTGAAGCAATCTAAGTTTGTTTTGTTGCTTTGAGCTTTTGGGGGCTTTTTGTGAGTTTGGGGGATTTTTGTTTGTTTTAGGGGATTATTTTAATTGGGTTTTTGCACGGTTTTTTGGTTTATTTTTAAGAGGTCTAAAGCACAGTCCTCACAAAGACTAGATGCTACCAGGAGCTCCATAGCAGATGATAAAATGGACCTCTCAGAACTTGCCTGCCTGGAAGCGTTCTGCCTTCCTGACCACTTCTTCCTTTTCATTATCACATTGAACAGATTTGCAGATTTAGCACAAAAAGCCGAGCTTCCAGATGACAATCTTCCTCTGCTTTCTGTGGGCAGTCAGGAATGAGAAGAAAAGACTATTGCAATAGCTTGTATTTTCCTACTTTCCTTCCTCTATAGCTCTAATATTTTGCTTAAATTGACTCTTCTAGTTTGTGGTAAGTGAATACTGATCTCATAATAAATTTAGGAAGTGTTGAATCTTAGGAATTAGGTTTATATGACTAATACAAGATTTAGTTTTCTCTCACGTAGATTCTGGTCAGTCATAATCTCTTATCTCTCTAAGCTTTTTTCCCAACTGATTCTGTGATTTAAAATAATAATGTTGTGGTAAGAGGTGCCCACAAGTGCCTACTTAGACTGCATGCCAGAAGAGACTTCCATTGACAATTAAATATGTCAGCTTAATGCAGTAGGAATGACTTAAACGTGTTAAGCCACTGGGAAGTCATTTGAGCTGCCTGCTGCATGGGAAAGAAATGCAAAGAAAACTTTGAGGGACCATTAAAATTCTTCATGACTTATTTCTGATTTGTAGTGAAATCTTTACATTTGAAAATCCTTATTCTTCCATCAAGCATATATTCCTGTTTGCTACATCAGCAATCCTTGAGGTTAAGAGCAAGGTGCTGCTGTTTTGTTCCAGCTACCAGTTTAAGGTTTGCTGATGACTTGTTTCTGTAAGTTCATTCTCAATATATAACAGAGGACACAAATATTTGAACATGATTAATTTCCCAGAAACATGGTATTACCCTGTAGATGTGGTCACATGCGACTTCTTGGCCTTCTCTCTAGAAAAAAAAAAAAGTGGAGCAAATACATAATGCATAGTAAAGTAGCCATGGTCCAAAGTAGACCCAAAGTGAAATAATGTATGATTTCCTTAAGGTAGGGAAATGCCGACATAGATCACAACAGAACTGTATGCCATCGTTTCTAGAATGGAAGTTGCTAATAAACACCTGTTTTATAGTTGCTGCACTGATGTGGCACTGTGGGAATGAGTTTCAGCTCTGTATCCTATGGCCTTGCATCTCAGTGTGCAAATAGGACTTGTGCTCAGTGAGACACCAACACACCGAAATTCATAGAATCATAAAATTGTGTGTCTTGGAAGAGACTCTCAGAGGGCTCCAATCCAATCTCGTGCTCGGCACAGGTCCAGTTAGAGCAGGTTACTCAGAGCCTTTGTCTAGTCAATTCAGACTGTCTCCAGGGATTTTGGGGTAGTCATTCTGGTTTCTTCAGCATTGTTGCTTTTTAGGGGGAGAATTTCTCTGAACAATTAAACCTGCAGTGGGGACAGCTCCATAATCAGTGCCCTGTACCAAGTCTGCTCAAGTGCAACCCATTAGGAAAATAGCTTTTCTTTAGAAATGAGGCTGCTGTTACTACAGTGTGTTATATTTCCAGGCATCCAGGGTTCAGCGATGGAATAGTTGTTACTCCAGAATACTTGTTCGGTGGCCAGAGAAAAAGAGTACATGTTTGCTAAGGGACATGGTGAGGCACTGTTACCGCCTTGTCTGGTGATCGCAGCAGGACTGGCAGACAGTGAGGCTCAGCGCTCTGCTGGGCCGCATCCACTTTTGAACCCTTGCATGAAAGCTGCCCTCCTTTGCTACCCTGTTTGTGCCCAGATATTTCACATTCAGGCATTTTCAATCTTATATTATACTCACACTACCAGTAGGACACTTAGCTGATAAAAAGCTGTTTTACATTACAGCAAACTTAATTATGATATAACAAATGCTTTATTTAAACTAACAAAACTTGTTACTTTCTCTTTTCCTGGTTTGACTGGTGCATGGATATATGATTTTAGCTTCTTAAAAGTTTATCTCGGTCTACCTCTGATTCTCACCTCTTGAACCTGCATTGCTTTCTATTTATGACATGAAAATTAGTTGCCATGGAAATTATTGCAGCAGGAACAGAGGATCTCTTAAACAGGGCATGAAAAAAAGATTGCATATATAAGCAGATGGGCTTAGCAGTGAGCAAAGAAGAAAAATCACCTAAAATCTAAGGTGTAAGGAGCAGGGGGGCTTGTTTTAAAAAATGCTATCTATATTTTCATTTGTATACCAGCATCATCATAAACTCTTACTGATTTCTTGGAGCACTGTGTGTGTAGATGTTTACCTGACATCCTCATTTATATGGAATTATATCCGTAGTATCTGTGGGAACTGAGTACCAGCTTTAGTGAGATACATGGTAGAGTGAGCTGCAGCAGGTGCAAAAGACCCCTGTGTGAAGCAGTTGTAAGAAGAAAGGTTCAGAGGGTTCTTTTGCTGGTCCAAAAAATGATGCAGCCTGTATTCCCCAAACACGGTGCTTCACAGTACATCACAGTGCAACACAGCAGCATCATGAGTACAGTTACAATAGCCCAGAGGGATGGTTCTGCTTAGCTATATTTGCAATTTTTTTCTTATTCTAATAAGGACCTGACATGAGATATTTTAAGGCTAATTATTTTGATTTCAGTAAGAACAGAATAAAATCTGTGGTGGGATTGTCAGGCTTACACTGGCATGGCTTTCAGTCATAGCACTGGCACAAAGATTCTCCTAGATCCATTGGAAAAATGCAATTTTTGTTATGGAGGATTACAGTCTTACATATCTATATCCAAGCTGACAGCCTCTTCGCACATGATTTTAAGGAGAATGCTCAGTAGATGCAGCTATGATGTGGTTGGTGATGAGGAAATTTTCAGGGCAAAGTAAACTAAATTTCACATAATGTAGGGGACAGTATTTAGGTCTAATTATTTTTCCTAGGTATAGTAGAAGTCTGGAAATTTTAAAAGAGTGTTTGTAGATGCTAATTTTGTTTGTCACTATGGGAAAAAAAAAGGAAAATTGGATCTGTGTGTTTGCACAGTGACCATGTTGAAAGGCACAATCATCTGCTAATAATCGGATACCTACTTCTCTGTAAGGTATCTGAAAGGATCACATGCTATCTGGTTTGAGTTCTTATTTAGAAACAAACCTTGTTTCACGCTATCTTTTGAATAGTTACTGGCTTTGACCCTTTCTCATGCAGTTATCACCTATAATAGTCACTGCAAGTCTTCCTAGAATGTCCCAGGTAAAACAGTATGGCTGAACCTAAAGGATGGATTTCTGTGACATGGTACAGAATGTACTACGCTGTCATTACAGAGCTGCTGTCCTGTCACGCTGTGGTGCTGGCCTTTGCTGGCAAAATATAAACCTAAACAAATACCTCAGAAAGCTTTTCATGCACAGTCACTGGAGTAAAAGAATATTAAAGAAGCTTAACATTTAGTTCAGACTATTCTTCTGTTTGCTTTCTATGAATATTTTACTGTATGAAAAATGTCTGTACAGAGCATGAGATTTATGTACACAGAATATTTCCGATCTTTAATCACATTATGAATTTATACTGTATTTAATCAGAAGTGACACATTTTAATGGTCATGTTTATAAATAAAAAAAAATACAAGGCAGAATCCAAGTGAAATGGCAATGCCTGATTTTTGCTTTATATACTCAAGACAAAGGGTTCATCAATAATCCCATCATGAAAGATAATTTGTAGGAATGGTTCTGCAAATAATTAAATTATGAAATATTGGAATATTTTAAACTGCTGAAGGCCAACTATGAATGGAAGAGTAATTCGATACAAATGACTTATTCTAGCTGGGAACTTCCACAGCAATGGTCAATGTCATCAGAGTTAATGAACATCTTATCCTTAGCAGCCATTGCTCTAGATTTATAAGGAACTTGAGCCCATCTGCCACATCTCCATCTCTCTTTATGGCTCGACAGTAAATTTTGTGGCTTTCTTTGGGACAATATCTTTTGTTTATTTTAAAAATAAATTATTTGTTTCAGCACAACTAATTAATTCAAAACTTTACTCAAATCTTAGTATTTAGTAGGGCTCTGTCATAGGGGGGGCCAAATATTACTTCTTGTTTCAACAAGTTTTTTGTTAATTGTATGCCTGGTGTCCTTGAAGGGGTGAGGTGTGCTTGAGTTTTTTTGCTCTTTCATGAAGTGCTGTGAACAGAGAAAATAAGTGCATCTTCTGATACCAACAGGACAGATAGGATCATAATATTTAGGAGGGATCATAATATTTAGGAGTGGTGAAAAAAAGTGTTTGATATCAACATGTCCTCTGGGGGAGAAAAAAATTCCTTAATGAGGATTAAACACTCTTGTCAGGACTTAGACTGGTAGTCTGAACTATTTCATCTGTTGATAATGAACAAGTGCACTGTTAGGTAAAATAATGTCCTGCAAGGCATATGTGTATTGCTGAAAACTGGATTTTTCCCATCTGTGTTGTAATTAAATTTAGTGTTAAGATTTTTTTTTTAAAGTTCCGGTAGGTTCTGTTCTCCAAATTTATCATTAAAATATTTCTGGTAATCTGTATCCAGAAGTTACAATGCTTTGTAACACAGAAGATGCAAAACCCATTTAAATAAGGGCAAGACCATTGCTGGTTCAAAAGGAGGATTCATTTGCTTCTTGTACGACTAGTACATCCTCTGAGACTCAAGGGTCTTCACAAGGCTGAGGTAAGGTGTCCTGTATGTGTCCCTCCTACTGCTCCCCAACTGCTTTCATGCGGCAGCGGAGAACTGAGTCTCCTGCAGAACTGGTTCAAGTTTGGAGTGCTAATGGAATGGACTTGGAGCCAGAACCATTTTTTCATCATCCACGCTATTTTCTAGTCTTTTGAAATGTCCTTGGACATTTTTAATTATTTAGTTATTTTTTAAAGGCTCATTCTGAACCTTTCTCATCAGTCAAATATCCTAGGAGCATTTCTAACTCCTTGCAGTGAAATATCTTTAAATTTTTTTTTAAAGCTATTTTTGACCAATGTTTTAATTGCTTACTGTCTTGATAAGCTTGTATTTAGTCTATGGAACTATTTTCTTTTGTTGCAAAGGTAAAAATTTTTTATAGCTTGCATTTTAAGCATTATCACTTTTTTATTATTGTCCAAACAACTACTATAATGAATCTGTCATGTTTAAATATCTCGTAGTCAAAGCCTCATGTTTCTCTACCTTTTTTTTAATGAACTATATACACGTGGTTTTCAAAAGAAGTATAGAAGTGTGAAGTTTGTAGTCTTATTTTTCAACCTGCAGCTGATATTTTTGGGCATAGTTAAAAGCAGTCCTTGAAGGGAAAAATTCCACATGCTCCTGTGCTTAATCATGCAATTACAGTATCACAGAAATCACAATATTTATGGAAACTTCATTGTTTTTATTTTATTTATGTGAACTGTAAAGAGCAAGCTTCCTCCTAAAGTCTGCATCTAGCAGTCAAGTCTCCAGTGCTGGTTTTGCATACCATTAAATCTGTCAACTTAGAATCATAGAATGGTTAGAGTTGGAAGGGACCTTCAAAGGTCATCTAGTCCAACTGCCCTGCAAGGAGCAGGGACATCCCTGACTAGATCAGGTTGCTCAGAGCCTCATCCAACCTGGCCTTGAATGTTTCAAGGGATGGGGCATCCACCACCTCTCTGGCCAACCTCCAAAAGAAGGTCCTCCTCTGGACCTTCTCCAGCTGGTCCACGTCCTTCTTAATCCCTTGAGCTGTGGGTTTGTATTTTAGCATGAGAAAACTGAACCATGTTCATGAATGGATTGAGACCAGCCCTGAGGAGAAGGACTTGGGAGGGCTGGTGGACGAGAAGCTCAACATGAGCCTGTGAGAAGGCTCTGGGGAGACCTTATAATGGTCTTCCAGTACCTAAAGGGGGCTTATAAGAAAGACGAGGAGAAACTCTTCAGCAAGGTCTGTTGTGATAGGATGAGGGGTAATGGTTTTAAAATAGAGGGGGGTAGATTTAGATTGGATATTAGGAAAAAATTTTTCACGATGAGAGTTGTAGAACACTGGAACAGGTTGCCCAGAGAGGTGGTGGATGCCCCATCCCTTGAAACATTCAAGGCCAGGCTGGATGAGGCTCTGAGCAACCTGATCTAGTCGGGGATGTCCCTGCTTCTTGCAGGGGGGTTGGGCTAGATGACTTTTGAAGGTCCCTTCCAGCGCTAACCATCCTGTGGTTCTATGTGATCAATATATTGTAGGAGCATACGCAATATAAATCAGGCTTGTATTGCTGCTCCATGATTATGTTCCTTCCTGGATGCATGGCTTACATGATGCTCTGGAATGGTGCCCCACAGCTTTTGATAGCACCAAGTGACACAAACCTACAGATTTTAGTCCACAAACCACTTTCTGTCTGTGTGAGGAGGTTGAGATGAATGTACAGTACCCCACAAAATAGAGTATTAAATGTTTCTCAGCACTTACCTGTGACTAGGATTTCTAATTTACTGGAGGGGAATTCAGTACCTTTTGATTTTAGAGAAGAAAATAAAGGTTTCTAGGCCTAAACAAAAGAAGATTTTTAGGCCTAAAAAGGTAGAGCAACATCTCAACAACTGCAAACAGGATCTCACTGTGGATGTTGAAGGCTATTTATTTTTTTTAAAAGTCATAGACAATGTGGTTATCACAACATATGGTTTGTATTCTTACTTGTCTTACTCTTGCATGGCAGTAACACAATATCCTAAACAAGAGATGGTGATGAGACAGCCATTCATAGGGGAAAGCTTTGCAAAGTAAAATGGGCATTTATGAGTGACATGAGAATGTTTCATTTTTCATGCAGCGTCTATTCTTCATACTTACCTTGTTCACAGCAAATACGTTCCCTTCTCTCTTTGTTAGAGAGCACCTAAAAACCTGACCATAAGCTTTCTGTATTCTGCTGCACTGAAAGCATCAGCTGGCACCTCCACAACAAAGCCCATCTGGAAAGGGTTTTTAACCTGACCTTTTTTCATTGATATCTGGATTCCCTAGCAAAAAGGTCTGAGTAGTGTAAGATTTTGGCTTTTGTTTTTATCTTGAAATAAATTTAATTTAAATTATTCAAGATACTTTTCTATGCTTGGACTACAAATCATTATTTCTACCAGTTGGATATGTTCTTATTTCCAGGATTTCCCCAGGCTGAAACGAGCATTATTTTCTTCTGGATATTAGCTGCAGCTCACTGTGCCCTGCAGTACTTTGAGCCCTACAGGTGAGACAGGTCTGGCATTCAGTCTATTCACAGCGGCTGGCTGTGGGTACTGTAGATTTAAATGGACATTCAGGTACCAATGAAGGGGAAGCTTTTTATTCTGAAGCATTTTTAAGGGTCATAAAACTTCTGCCTTATGTGTAAGAATGGAATATTACTTTCTGTGGTTTTCTAGATGCCCAAGCAAGTAAGATGCAATAATATTCAGCTAGAAATTTATTCATGCCTCTTGCTGGAAAGTGGTTCCTACCCTCTTACTAAAGGTCTGCAACTGATTTGCACAGCACTGGTTTTTAGCATTGCCCAGCCTGACTCCAAAGCAAAACTAGAAAGAAGGTTAGAAGTAGTTATTCTAGTGAAAAAGCTTCAACCAGAGAAGAGGACAGGCTGCCATTTAAGACTGTTGTGTGGTAACCCACCAAGCATTTGTTGCTGATGTAGGCAGACACTTCCCATCCACAGACTTCCGCTGTATTCCTGTGTTAGCCTCCTGTGTTCAGCAAGGCTTATTCTTTTCTATATCACAGTTAAGCTTTTCATGTTTAGCAGACTTCATGCAAACTTTCCTAGCTATCACCAGTTGGTTCAACTGCCCCTATTTGTCTTTGTCCTAGCATAGATGAGAAGCACTTGCTATCACAACAGCAGAAGGCATTTTAAGAAGTTGTTCCCTGCTATTTTCTGCTGTGCATTGCTGTTTCTAAGCTGAACGTGTGCCTGATTATATGCTAACTTGAACTCAATCTCAGACAGTAATGATGTTTGCTAGGCTGAAGAACTGGACTTGGGGATTAAACATATATTAGGATCACCTCTTGAATGAGAAGCAACAATGTTACAAACAAAAAAAAATTCAGTCCCTTGCAAACATAATATAAACCTGATACATATCATGAAAATCAAGCTTAACTCATGAAATTTTTTCAAGGTCATATGTGTTGGACTTAATTTGCATAAAACTTCAAACTTTTTCTCAAAATGACAAAGGAAATGACTTTGTATTTAATTTTTTTTATCTATGTGATTACATTTGATGGTATTGAGCAAGCATTTTATAAAATGTTTTCATGTTCAAGTTTTAAAAACTTAGAGGAAAAATCCAAAGCTGAAGAGCTCAACGGAAAAGAGTAAGCTTCCAGTACTTGAGTATAACATTCTCAACTGCTAAAAGTGAAAGACTCGCCAAACCAGTAAAGCCTCTCTCCATTATCACATAGCAAATACATAAAGCAGAACTGCATTAAAAGGTGTTTCACAGCCTACAAGTATGTGATATAACTCTCATACTGTGCATTTCAAAGAACAATTAAAATTTAGCCTAAAATCCCAAGAATTTAATTTAATTAAACTATGTAGTCTCCCTGCTTTGTAAAATCTAGGAGTGTCTTTCCTGCGTCCAGACACAGTGGGATCAGGATGTGAGTCTGCGAGGTTCATGGGGCTGGACCAATGCTTGCTGCTTGGTCATAAAAAAAAAGAAAAAAAAAAAATTACAGTATTAAGGCTGACAGAATATTCTATCCTTAGGATTTTACAATGTATGAAAAAAGAATTGGAAATTAAACTGCAAATTTGCCACCATATAATCCAGCTGGAAGGGAAGGTAGAGGGAAGGGAGGGCAGGCAGCTCAGCAATCAGCAGGAGCTAAGAGTGACCATGGATGCTCAGGGATAGGGTTTTGTTTTGTTTTGTTTTTATGATGCAGAAGGTGCTGCCACAGTTGTGTGAGATAACAATTTCTTCTGCATTCCTCATGAGAAACCTTGTTATGAATACAGCTGCTTACAAAGAAAGTGGTGTATATCTCTACCGCCCTGCTCCCCATACCTCACCCAGTAGAACTGTACTTTGGCTTTTGAGTAAGATACAGTCAAGCCAGCAAGCTGGCACTGGGGGGGTTTTGTGAGGACAAAAGCAATCTGATTGCTTTCCTCTTTCTTGTGTGTCCCTACTATCTCAGCTGTGATAGTGACTCTGACAGTCAGTCCACTGACTTCTCTTCTCCACTTGCTTCTCTAGGCCAGTCTCTCCCTTGCCCTGTGACAATCTGTCTGTAGGGCTGAGAAAGCAATTTGTTCTGTTCCTGTTTTGAGTGGTCAAAGCTCTTGACAAGATGTTAGTGCCTACTGTGATAGCAGTTGTTAGCCTTTTTGTGATTTGAATATCTTACTTGGAAAAGAGCCCTAAGCTTGTTGAAATAACTTCATACAGACTCTGAAAGAGCCTTGAGGTTTTAGGACCAATCAGTAAACTGTGCTGGCTTTGAAATATGGCTTTTTATTCTGTTACCTCTAGTCAATGCAAGCTGTGGTGTCCTTGCATCTCTGCCACTGTTCAGCTGTATTTTGGGTTTGCTTTGGTGCTTTCACAGGGCAGATTACAGCCCTATAGCTCTGCCTGTGACTGTCAACAATAAATATCCATGAAGTTCAATAGCGTGATATAAAAGGCATGGTGTATTTACTGCTTCTTATGATTTTTTTTTTATAAAAATGAAAAAAATAATAAAAGCTGTACGACAAGCTCTTTGAGCAAGCTGCTGAAGAGCTGGAGAGGACAGTGATATGTTCTGTGTGATGCAGAAGAGGAGTTATTAGATTTCTGTCCTGATACCTGATGTCTGTACATCCATCAATATGCTTTCATGTTCTTCCACCTTACCCCTACCAGACTGCAATAGTGAAACCAAACATTCTGAAGTTTCACGGGATTTCAGTGGTTCCAGTGGGGTTTCCTACTTTCTGCAGCACTGGATCTTGAGCAAATGAGAAGTCTAGGGTGGCAGCTGTGCAGGAGCTGCCATCAGCAGACTCTCTCTCATTAGGTATTTCTTTGCTCTTTGAAGGATTATTCTGAGCTGAGGAATTACACAGGTGAAAATGAATGTAGCTAATTATAAATTCAACTTTTCAACTGTTCTAGAAAAGTCTAAGAAGGGAGTACAGTTGGGAAAAATTGCTGCAAACATATATGAGTGTTTAAAAGGATGACAGTGATTTCATGGACCACTTACTGTATTAGATGTGTCTCTTGACACAAGATGAGGAGGAACTTCTGAAAGTATCTTAAACTGAAGTATGATATATAGCCTCTAATGCTTTTTGCTATATGAACATAATGTGTGTTTTGGGATATGACAGTAAATAACATTTCCTACATTCTTGAAGTGTAGTAGTATAGGCCTTACAGAGGGTATTGCAGCAGCCTCAGCTCCTGCTATGGCTCAGCTGGGTTCCCCAGCGCTGCTTGTCTGGAGTGCACTGTGAGTAGATGAATTAAGGAAATAACAAGAATAATTGTGTTTCTTCTCCTAATAAGACCACATGTAAATCTCCCTTGGGGAAAAAAAAAAAAAAGATTTTTTTTTTTTTTAATCCCCTCAGTCACTTTCCTGAGCATAACCTTATGAAGAAGACTCTTTTTACATTCTCCATCATTTAGGGAACCATGCTATCTGTTGGTAGTGTCTATTAAACAGCAGCAGAAATGCATTTCTTTCCTTGGTTATAGATGCTCCAATGAGTTCAATTCTGCAGGCAGAAATGTCTTTTACTCTAAATATTTTTTTTTTTTTGTTCCTGGTCTAAAATGCATTATGCAAATAATTCACTTCATAAAAACATAACAAATGTTTGTGTAGATTTTTTTTTAAACAGTCCCAAACATGATAGTTCAGGAAGCTAGTGTAATTTTAAGAGCTTAAGAAGCAGCAGCTACAGTATAATAGGATCTGGGTTTTATGCAAATAAAACCATTATGCCCATTACTGGAGCATAACAAAGTAGAAAGACCTCTGCACTTATGGATAATATGACAAGTGCTTTATTTATGATCTCTTAGAATTTTCTCCTAGCACTTTTTTTTCCGTATCGTGTGGTCTCCGAAAGGCAGAGTTTTATGTTCCTGAGAAGAGCTCTCTATATTAAGAAGATGCTGAACAAATTACTTGTGCAAAACAAATACTCTTCTGAGATTTTGTTTTGTTGCCTTTTAGCTCTCCAGCAGTACGTTATAGTCTTGGTATTATGAAGGATTG
>JAAGAY010010090.1:23357-39755 GCA_011801015.1 Ardeotis arabs | reverse complement strand
TCTCCTGGCTAGAAACTGCGCAGTGCAGCTGTGCAATAAAAGCATGCTCTCAGCACGTGAAAGAAAATGGACCAGGATGATCCGGGTCCAGGGCAAATAATTATCTGCTGCGGTTGAACTCTGGGGTTGCAGGAAGCCTCAGCATGGTGCAGAATACCAGCTAAAAGCTGAACAAGTACTGTTTCAGAGAGAAAACATAAGATTAAATAGTGCTGAAGGTGAGGTTAAAAACACCGTTTATCTAGGGAAGAATGGATCACACAAATTCATTTAAAGAAATGTCTCTTGATCCTTCTGACACTGGACAAATCCACGTGGGACAATGATTTGGCCAGGTGCAGTTCCCCTGCACAGCTGCTCTCCTAAATGTCCTCCTTTAGTCATCTCCACTTAAAGCAAACTGAGACATAGCTGACAGTGGAATTGCATTAGCAGCAAGTCCAAGTTTCTTCTTTACTCTGCTTCCTGCGGTGGGCCCCTCCTGATCCCTCTGCTGTGACAGCAGCTTTAAGGGTTTAACAACACAGCTCCTTTTGATCTCATTTCAGCAGCTGTGATTAAATAGACACACATCGCTTGCTGTGCCACTATGTGAGCAACCCATGGTTCACCTTCACTGAATTAGTACCCGCTGAGCACTGCAAATATTTGAAATGTCAATCCATTTGATAATGTCAAAGAGGGCTGCAAATACCACAGAATGGCACCAAGGAAACATTCAACACATGCAGTGGCATATATAATATCTTTTTTTCTTCAGGACAAAAATCATAGTTAAATAGAAACAGGAAACTGTCATAAGAAGACGTTAAGGTCAACAGATCTAATAACCTGAAGTGGGACGTGCTCCTGCAATTTATCACCTTAAAATTTTAAGCCAACTCATCCCCTCTCAAAGAATTTAATTCTTCCACATTCACCCATTCTAGCAAATTATTTTCCAATAATTAAAATTCTGATGTTCATAGCATAAAGACCCATGTGTTTTACATGAAGATTCTGTGGCTTCAAATCAAGGTGGAAAGCAGAGCCTTGTTACGACATCTTTATTATGTTTTCCCACTCAAGAATCCTAAAACAGAGGGAAATATTTTATCTGAATAGAATACAATAATGAGGCCATATTTTCAGTCAAAGAAGCTTGGATCAGCAAAGAAGCAGGTGAAAGTAGAAGAGATTAAGCTGACTAGTAGGTTGCATTTTGCCCTGTAGAAAGATTTACCTTTACAAAAGACAGCAGGAAATAAGATATTAAACTTGTTGCTGGGGGTTGAATGAGAAAGTTACCAACCTAAAGCATGTACAACAAAGAACTGAAATATGGCAGTTACACAGAGGAGGGAAGTCTTCCAATGAGTTACAAGTTTGAGGTTTTTTTTTCTTTTTGCCTGTGTTGGATTTCCTTGCTAAATTGCAGATTTTTAAACATTTCCCAAAATTTTACCAGCTAATATGTAAGAAATTAAGTATTAGTGATGCATGGCAAGTCTCCTTTTTCATTGAGGAGTTATTCAATCCATAAAGCTGTTGAAAAAGAAAAGAAGAAAAAAAGTAAAGTTCATGTACTGACTGGCACAGCAGGCAAATACCATTTGCCTTATTTGTGGCAGCTGAGTCAAGAGATGCTTTTTCCCTTTGTATACTTATGAAGACTAATGATTCACAGAGCACAAGCATATAATTAGGCAAGTGGTACCTTAGCAATAGGAAGTTATAGTAAGACATTGGTTGTTTTATACTACTGTCCAATTATCTTGACATTTCAAAGGGCAGCTACTTTTCAGTAGCTCAAAGGCAGATGTCCAGTTAATCTAAAGAGCTATTTTTGAATAAGTCAAGAAAAATGACGAACTGCAGAATACTCAGGAAGAATGATGTTCATTAGGACAGGGCACTCTACTAAAGCCCCTTCTTAAGGCTTGGCTTCAAGTTCCTCTTGGGTTTATCAGTCACTTCAACAGCTTCATTTTCAGGTTTTTTGCCTATTGCTGAGGAAGATTTACATTATTGCTTTGTCCGTCTGTGATCATCATTTACACCAGCAATTTTAAAGCTGACTAGCTTTCCTCACTGTCAAATTTAGGTGAGGCTCCACCTACAATTCATCACATCCGAGCCCTGCATCTGTGCATGAGAGATTGCTTTATGTTACCAGCATATCTTTATTTTTTCCTGCTAAGATTTCTAAGGAAAAAAAAAAAAGTTGCAGTAGGTCTTAGTCCATTTAGCTAACATAATACAAAATACAGGCAGTAAGACCAGTCTAAAAATCAATCTGAATGCGGACAAATAAACTCCAGTAAATCTCTCAGAGATACTAGCTTCCAAAACAAGTTTGGGAGGGCCACAAAGATGATCAGAGGGCTGGAGCACCTCTCTTATGAGGACAGGCTGAGAGAGTTGGGGCTGTTCAGCCTGGAGAAGAGGAGGCTCCGGGGAGACCTGATAGCGGTCTTCCAGTACCTCAAGGGGGCCTACAGGAAAGACGGGGAGAGACTGTTCAGTAGGGCCTGTTGTGACAGGACTAGGGGTAATGGTTTTAAAATAGAGGGGGGTAGATTTAGATTGGATATTAGGAAAAAATTTTTTACAATGCGAATTGTAGAACACTGGACCAGGTTGCCCAGAGAGGTGGTGGAAGCCCCATCCCTGGAAACGTTCAAGGCCAGGCTGGATGAGGCTCTGAGCAACCTGATCTAATTGGAGATGTCCCTCCTCCTTCCAGGGGGTTGGACTAGATGACCTCTGAAGGTCCCTTCCAACTCTAACCATTATATGATTCTATAATTTTACTTGCTGCTGTGCCTGTTGTCTTGTCAATAACAAACAGCATGTCACTGCAAACACTCGAAGCAGCAAAAGTTATTACCCATTCTTCTACTTCCTGTTCTGAAGAATTTGAAGACAAAGTTCCTCTTATTTTCTTAAAAATTAAACAACTTCTACTGTACTTTTACTTCTGTTACTTTATTGTATTTTATCTTTATGTGAAAATATGCAGATACCCAGATATCCAAGGCCAGGTTGGATGAGGCTCTGAGCAACCTGATCTAGTCAGGGATGTCCCTGCTCCTTGCAGGGGGGTTGGACTAGATTATCCTTGAAGGTCCCTTCCAAGCCTAACCATTCTATGATTCTATGCTATATAAACCCTATTACGCTGACTTTGGTGGGGTTTGGTTGGAAGTAGAAACAAAAAATTCAAGTCTCTTTCCCTTCTTCCTCTACTTTACAAGTGTTTAATTAAACCTGAACTGTTGATCACTGCTAAATAAGTCCTTAAAAAACAAGCTTATCAGCTATTGCTCTTGCACCTGTTTTTTGTCTGAAAGCAGGAGGGCAGGAGACTACAGTCAAAAGCAAGCAGGCTCTACAAAGCCTTTAAGTTTTGCTCACCTCTGCTAATTTTTCCTTTGATCATATTATTAAACAACAATGTCAGATATTCCTTTTCATGTGTGCAGTTTATCTCAAATCTATGCCTTCTTATCGCCTAATCAGGAAGGGACTAAAATTCTGATTAATGTCTCCATTACACAGGCATTCATTAGTGTAATTCTTTCTTTACCAGTGTAATTCTCTCTACCCCTCAATCACCTTTGAAGTGATTCAGTTGTACAACTAAAGCACAGAATATTAATATATTACAACAATAGGGTGGCTTCAGTAGATCTCTCTCATCTGACTTCAGGACATGCCTTATCCTGAGGCAGACTTTAAGTATCCTCAGATACTCTTCACAAGTGGCATGAAAAAAGGTCCCTTCAGACATTTCCTGGATGGAAGGCAAGGTCCTTCCTTAGTGCCTTGTTAGCTTATTCCATGTTCTTCCTCTTTTCTTTCTTTCTTTTCTCCCCTCCCCCCAACCATGCATCAACTTTTCTCTGCCATCAACAAAGCTGATGTAGGAAAACTTAAAATGGAGAAAAGCCTAATTAGAAGAATAAGCCTCTGGCTGATAATTAAAATATGCACTTTGATCCATTATACTGGGTTCTGGCTTTGAACAGTATGCATTGATTTATACTTGTGAAATAAATAAAACTAGAGCTCCCTTTGCATCGTGAAACCTACCAATGATCTTGTGTTGATTTATTGTTTCATATTTAATTCACATCATTCCTCATTTTGCAGATATTTGAGTTTAATGTATTCCATATAAATATACCTACCTATCTGACTGTTACTTACCATCCTTTACTCTTGCACATGCAAGCTACACACCTTTGTTTAGTTTTTCCTCAGGATTCATGAGGCCAAGAGGGAAAGCTTACATGGGCATTCTTAAATACTAGTATACTTTAAATTGTGCTATTTGACCCAAACTGGTGATGATAAAACATTTAGCCATTTCTTCAATGCAAAAGATAGTCAGTTCTCATGCAGAATCAGCAAAATTGCAAGAAGTAATAGGATTATGCCTGTACAAAACCCAGAACTATGAAACAGAAACTAAACTAATGAAACAGAAGCTAAACTAGCGCTAATGATTGCTCCTGCACTGCTCTCTGTCCCTGGTTCAATAGTTCCTGCTTCATCGCTCCTGATTAAAAAGTAAGGCTTGAACCAGGACTCAGATGACGTTTATTTTTAATCAGGGGAAACAAAGAAACAAGTGAGAAAGTTGCTGCAGCATGTAATGGCAGCACATGGCTCCCAGCCGCAAAGAGTCCAGCTGGCTGGGCAGACCCAGGTAAAAACACCTAGCACAGCTCTGTAACAACAAACCTGGGTAAAGGTATCAATCTAGTGGATCCCAGTGAAAACTGACTAGCCCTGATTCAGAGGCTATCAGTGAAATGTAACTGAACCCTCAGGACACAACTGGAGAGACAGTGAAAAGTTACCAGAATGAAGAAAATACTTAACTGTCTATTCACTGTAAATAGCATGAAATAATATAAGCTTATACAGTTAAACTGTCACTAGTTCGGTTATTAATCTGCTAAAAAAAATATTATATTGTGAAGAAAAACACTTCAGTAAGAGAACAAGCAAATTTATATTGAAAAGTGAAGTCAATTACTAGATCTGCTCTGGAAGACAGTAGCTGAGAGGCACAAGAAGAAATTCTTATGCCATCTCTCTGCTGAACCTGACCTTGAAAGTACTTCTCATCCATTTTGGGACAAAATCTAACAGGTGAGCATAACGACTTTTAGATTTATTCGCTACACTGTGCACTGCATTAGCCAGTCACAGTGGCATACTGAATCTTACGCAAGGGACAGCAAGTAGGCAGTGAGCACTGAGCTGCGCAGCTGCAATTTCAAGTGTGAGCTCAGTTTTCTGTCAAGAACTCTCTTCCTCCTCCACTCTGCAGTGCTCCGTGTTTTGTTAAGCCTCAGAGCACACTAGAGTTCATATATAAATGCAACAACATATTAAATATCTGCATAGAGTAACTCTTGAAGTGAGTAGAAAGGCTCAGACAATAATAAAGCAGAGAAACTGCCAATGAACAGAATAGGCTAGCATAGCAATCAGAAACACCACAGGCACGTCTGAAAAATCCTGTACCTGAGCTGCAAGCCCTTCTAAAGCTGAGCTCTCAGGGTCCAGGGGACTGGGAGGTGTTGCCACATTTGAGTCCAAAATTGTATGGTAGCGCTGCTTCCTTTGGTTCATCCTCAATGGCAAAGCCTGCAGCAGCTCCCATAGGTGAGAAATATCCTGGTCAGATAGAGGTTTCCTGGTGAATATCTGCATATGCTGTGGCACACGTTGGAAGCTACTGTCTTAAAGGAAATTGTTTTCAGTTAGTCAATGACCGATATCATAGCTCTGTGCAGACAACCAGCTACCCTGTGCTGCAAGAATTGGGAGCCACTACTCTAGTGGAAGCAGCAGCTAAATCCCTGGGGGCAAGGGAGACATTGTCTAGTTCCCACTTATTTTTGCAAACATTAGAGATGCTACACTTCTATATCAGTTTGGACAAGCATCAGCTGAAGCATTGCTGTACTGGGATCCATTATGCAGCAAAGGTATCCAAAGCCAGCTGTATGTTTCTTCTGTGTTGACTGGAATACACATAGATGCAAGGACAAAAATAACCCTCAGTAGCAGATATAGCATCCCCAGAGACAACTAAATCAGAGTGCTGCATTTTTTTCTGTAGGATTCCTACACCACATTCTTTTAGCATAACTTTTATGGGAGGTAGTTTATAGTGATAATTCAACTCTACTTTTTACTGGTTTAATGAACACTCACAGGAACTAGGTGAACATTTGAACGGATACGTAAATTGAGGCAAAGAATGAAACTAAATCAGTCACATTGTTATCGTTAGCTCTTAAGAAGTCTTGACCAGCTTAGGTCCAAGTAATCACTACTTTTTGTTACCACCAGTAAAATCACTTCATAATACCATGTAGTAATACAATTACTACTTATTAAATAGTGTTCTTTTCTCCAAGTATAGCTGTAAACTTGCATAAATGTTACAGTCTAGTGTACAAGTTATAATTATGATCGTTTTTTCTTATTTAGATAAAAGAAGTGCTGAGAAGTTTTAATGCAGAGTCAAGAGGCAGCTTCAACACAAAACTGTGTCAAGACTGCCCTATTTACTAATCCCATGTGTATTTTTTCCCTTTAATGGGGGAGGAGCAGAGAGAAAAAGCGAAAGGAAAAATCTGTGTACCTTCCTAACAGGTTATACAAGGAAAAATTTCATTTGCAGGTCAGTCCATTCTTTGAAGTTACTCCATACCACCCCAAAATGTTGTGCCTATGCTACATTCAAAGAACAGAACTGAAGAAAAAGAAAGATCTTAACTGTATACTTGAACTTGATCCTATAAAGAAGAGTAGGAGCAATGCCCTCAAGTTGAATGAATTAAACCTGTGGCCAAGACTGAGAAGCAGGAAAGAACAGAGATGGTTAAAGCTGTGTAAACCTGTGTGATCAGCAGCTTTAGTGCTTCAGTTAGATGCCTTTAGCTGGAAAGTTATCAACCAAAAAAATTTTGCTGTTTACTTTCTTGATAAAAAGAGAGATACAGAAGGTACACAGATAAGCAGTTAAATACTAAATATGTAACACTCCCATAATGTAATTCCATCAACTATAATAAAAAGTTCCATACACAAATGTATGTAGATCTTTTCTGCATATTTTGCAAACATTCATTACATAATAGTTTTAAAATAGAGGGAGATAGATTCAGATTAGACACTAGGAAAAAGTTTTTTACAATGAGGGTGGTGCAACACTGGAACAGGTCGCCCAGAGAGGTGGTGGATGCCCTATTTCTGGAAACATTCAATGCCAGGTTGGACAGGGCTCTGAGCAACCTGATCTAGTTGGAGATGTCCCTGCTCCTTGCAAGGGGGTTGGACTAGATGGCCTTTGAAGGTTCCTTCCAATCCTAACTATTCTATGATAATTGTAGCAAAATTCATTTTGGAAGGAAGTATAGAAAGAACATTTTGATCTGCTAAGGTGGTATGTCAAAATGCTGAGCCCAGGCATTTTGGTCAGCCTGTGGCAGACCTATGTCTCACGGCTTTCATTTCCTCTCCACCGGACCTTTAAAGCAAAGAATAAACGAGCATAAAATCTCAAGGGAAAAATACAAACTGATAATGGATGAACAACGTATATCAGAATTTATTACTGCATTCACTGTAGTATTTGTCCTAAACTTCCAGTGTAGAGACAAAGTTTTGAATCGGTGCAAATCAAGACTACTGTAGAAAATTGATCACCTTTTCTGTTTAACCCTTCTGTATATAAACACTCTGTGCAACTGTATCAATTGCATGAGTGAGATTATTTCTTGTTCCACTATGCTTAGGAGGGTAGCCATTATTAGAATGGGTTAGTTTAAGCCAACAGATTTAATAAAATACAATTAATTTTTTTTTTTCCCTAGGGTAGGAAAGTAGTCTGCTCAATGCTTTTGCAGCTCATTTATTGAAAATGATAATAAAAAATGTGACCCATATCAGGGGTTAAACAATTATTCTCCCTCTATTCCAACAAATGAGTAAAATGGATGTTTGCCAATATCACTTTTACAGCACAAGGAAGTAGGAAGTCTACAGAGTAGACCAGGAATGACTGTTCAAAATGTTAGAAGTGGATAATTGATAAGGACCCCACAATATACTTCCAAGTAGGATGAAGTACCATTAAAAAAGTTAGACAAACTCCCACTGATTGAATAAGGTCTACAAGGACTGGAAAATAGCCAGAATAAAGCTATTATTTAATAAAGGGTCTAGCATTTTTTTCTTTTTTTTTTTTCTTCACATTGCAATTTACTGAAGGTTGTACAAAGATTTCTAAAGGCTTTAAAAGGATTAATTCATTAATAAATCCATATGGTCAGTGTTCTTAATGAAGAAAATTAATTACTTTATTGAATCTATAAACTCAGTTTGAAAGTCATTGTAAAACTTTGAATTTCCAGACATCTGAATGAGACTGCAGATCTTCTACCCGAGCATAACAAAGGTTTGGAGTCCAATAAAAGAAAAACAACTGTATTATCAGCATATTATATAGAAATATCTTCCCAATAAAATAAATTAAAAAATAAGCTGGTAAAGGGCTGCCATAAAGGTTGAAGTCTGACACTAGAATATTCAGATCAGTAATACAGCGAAATATTTGTAACATGAGGTTGTAAACAGTGACTGAAACAAGTTTCCAAGGGAGGTGGTAACTTCTCAATCTTACGGGAGCAATCTGTCTCACCTGTCTTAAACACTTATTTCAGAATGGGATGAATCATCTTCTGCAGAAGTCTGTAATAATAGTGAATATTGAGCCCACAGAAGCCAGGGAGAGTCTACATGACTAATTTGGACTGCATGCTCAATTTTTAAGTAGTCATAGTTAGATGAAACAGACCAAAGTAATCACAAGACAGGTACTTAAAAATATACTATAACTCAAACAAAAACATCTTGTTTTGATGAAATGAGGAGGCAATGGACTACGTTATCTGTTAGCAGGAAGTCAGCTTAGATAATAACAATAATCTCTTTTTTATTTCAAAGCTTTTCAGGGGGGTCATTCATCAGCCATCAATGCCATGCACAACACTGCTCAGAATACTTCTACCAACAGGGAACGAGATAATGAGATAGATCAGGTAAAGAATGGGTAACACTATATCCAGGCACCTAAAATATGATGGTTATAAGAGATTTAGTCTTCAGTTTTGATAAGGATAATTTAAAACTGAAAAGTTTTAGAGAGGAAAGAAGTTGCTCTTACTAGGCAAGATTTGTAAGTAGATAGTATATGGAGCAAAACAAACATTTGGGCATGCAGGACTCTCACAGCTGAAACAGAAAAAGCAAAATTTAAAGATAAATACAATTGGAGAACAACCTGATTTAGATGTAATTAGATATCATATCAGTAAGACCATCTGAGAGAAAAGAGAGAAAAGAGATCTTATTATGGAAGTGGGGGAGATAAGACAGTTATCTGCCAGAGAAGGGGAGAGTCAGCTAAAATATAGGTTAACTGCACATTGTGCATACGTGTGTATGTGTGTGTGTGTGTTGTGGGGAAGGGGGTTACTTATGCCCTAGAAACAGTATTCTGATTGAATCCATGAATCCATAGTTCTGAAGTTCGTCTTTGTAAATGCTGTAGTTTAGATCCGCTTGAGACCAAGCTACGCAGTCTCTCAGTCACTCCCCCTACCCTCCAAAGGAATGGAGGAGAGATGATATAACAAAAAAGCTTGAGGTTTGAGATAAGGACACAGAGACATAATTCAAGTTATCATTACAGGCAAAACAGACTCAACTTGGGGAAAACTATTTCAATTTATTAAAAATAAAACCAAAGCAGGATAAAGAGAGAGGAAAAAAACCTCATCTTCCGCCCACTGCTCCCCTCTTCCTTGGCTTAACTTCATTTTGGATTATCTCCACCTCTTTCCCCCTCTAAGTGGCACAGGGGGACAGGGAATGGAGGTTATGGTTTGTTTTCCATCGCTCCTTCCTTCTCAGGAGAACTCCTCACATTCCTCCCCTCATCCAGCATGAGGTCTGTCCCATGGCTACAATCCTTTGCAAACTGCTTCAGCTTGGGATTCCTTTCCACGGGGTGCAGTACCTCCAAAAACGGCTGCCCCAGCGTGAGCGCTCCACAGGCCACAGTCTCCTTCGGGCATCAGCCTGCCCCAACATAGGGTCTTCCACAGGCTGCAGGTGGATCTCTGCTCCTCCATGGGCCTCCATGGACTGCAGGGGGACAGCCTGATCCACCATGGTCATTACCACAGGCTGCATGGGAATCTTGTCAGGAGCAGCATTACTCCTCCCCTTCCTTGTTCACTGACCTTGGTGTCTGCAGCCATTCATCTCAAGAAATTCTTCACAATCAAGCTCAGGCAGATGCCTCTCAGGTTCTCTTCACATCTCCTCTCTTCTCTTCTCTCAGCCAAGTCAGAACCAGATGGCTGCCCAGCAGGAGGCCAGAGGGTGAGGACTGCAAGGCTCACACTTCCCCTTCTCTGTCCCCTGCTTCAGCTTCTTCACATATTTTTTTTTGTATTTTCCCCCTCTTAAATATGTTATTACAGAGGCGTTATGACTATTGCCAATGAGCTTGGTCCTGGGCAGCGGCAAGTCCGCCCTACACCCGACTAGGTCCACCAGACAAAAGGGAGTATTTTTACAAGGAGTATTTTTGTGCTGGTTGTGGAGGTCTTTCGCAAGCTTAAATGATGACTTGAGGCACAACCTGGAAACATTCAGAGTACATCAGACTCTGGAGAACTTGTTTCAAAAAACGAATCTAGTGACAAGGCTGTTGGAAGAATTCATTTTCCAGTGCAGATTCTGATGTGTGTCTGATGGAGTGTCAGCAGTGTGAGGACATGGGGTTCTTCTTGTGTTGAATTAAATTCTAGTGTGGTTCAAACCACTAAACCACTTTTAAAATACTAATCTAATTCTCTGGTGGAATGCTCCTACTAAGTATGGGCTTTTTTAGATTGCCAAGGTGTGTACCTCATGTGTTTCCCTCAGAAGAAAAGTGATGTGATCTGAGATGCTGAATGTGCATTGTAGCTTCTTTTGGCTTGATGATGATGGTTACTGGCTTTGTAAGGATAAGAGATGTGTGGGCTTTGAGTGTTCTGCATGCCATTTATTATGAGCATGGTCTAGGGAAGTAGCTTTGATATTGTGGTATTACAAAAACTGTTTGATAAAGGGTCATTGGTTGTGTTTTGGAAATCGATAGAACAGGCCAGGTTTCTAATCCAGATAAGGATAAACGAAATGGGTATTTTAGGTATCATATAATCTTGACAACTGAACTATTTAAAATCTCTCTAAGGTGGCATATTAAAAAATTGGATACTTTTGTGCTTGTTACCTAGAGGTCACATTCATTATGGAAAGTAAAGTTGTTGATAAAGACGAAGAGAATGATAATAATGACATCTTTGATGTTATGCTATGGATATTGATCTTGCTATTTGAAGTACTGAGGACAGGATATCTTGTACCAAGTTATGAGATATTAGTGGACAGAATGGCATGAAGGTGTTTCACAGATGATGGAAGAGATTAACTGCATCTTAGAGAAACCTTGGAGTCTGGGTGACTAAGGTCTGAGAGTGGTTTTCATGAATGGTGTTTCAGAGAAGCTCAGCTAAATATTATCAACTTGCCAGAGATCTTTTATTAGTGAACATATTAAAAACTCCCACAGGGGACTGGGGTTTATGATTTTGCTTGGAACTGAGATATGTCTCCGAACCGAGACATGCTTGAAGAATGAAGAAAGCAGAATGTACCTTGACACATTGCTAGATTACTTCTCACACTGCTGGTCTATGGGTGCAGAATTGTTTCTTATAGTGTTTTCCTCAATTGACCTGTCAAACTATTTTCTCTGCAGTAAGCAATTCATACTCTTAATATCATATTTTTTTTTCAAATTCCTACCACTACGAATGGTACAGTGGCAAAGTTATCAACTCTGTAAAATTTTCTTTGGCACTTTATTTATTAAAAAAAAAAAATCAAGCAAGCAGCATTTGGCTTTAATAATCCTTTAGAAATGTAATTCCATGTATCTAAATTAGTTAAACATTAGACATAGGAATGGAGAGAAATACTCTAACTTGAAGTTTATTTAATACTTGCTAATATTTGAGAGAGTTGATAGAAGGTTGTACACATTTCATTTAAAAGCTTTGGACAAAATAAAATGGCAAGAGATAGAAACTTTTTGTAATTTTGGGGGAACATTTGTATTGTGGACAGCAACAGCATCACTCTGTTGTATACCACTGATCACACTGACATACCCATCAATTCCTAGGTCCTGTTCATAAAGAAAAAAAAAGAAAAAAAACCCCACTAATTTCTCAGTATTTTATGCCAAGAAAGATTTACTTCTTGAACCTTGATACAATTACTGATGGCCCTGAGTCATGATACCTGTTTACCTCTAGTTTACATGTTTATCTACAAATCAATATTTGTGTGTAACCCCAAAATCTAACCATAACAAAGTGTCATAATATCTGGATTTTTTTTTATTTCTGTGCCTGCAAATAAATTGACACTTATTTAACTATCAGATTTCATTTTTAAAAAGTGAGTTATGTATTCATAAAATGAATGCATCACTCATTCATAAATTTGCATAAATTTGGATGCTGTCATAATACCACTGACAGCATTTCTGGGGGATAACATGGTTTAGCTGTAGGATTTGAAACATAAAACTTGAGTTGAGTGTTTGGAGCTGTCTCTTGGTAAAGTTGAAGCAAAATTTTGGAGTACTTTTTTTTGTCTGCCTTTTATTTATTTTTTTCATTTCAAGTTTTCCTTTGCCACAACTGAGGTTGCTTAATTGCTGTAGAATTTTCCAGTGATTGTATTATCAACTAGCATTTCTAAGGACCATGCAAACTGTAGATGGGCTGTTATTATAATGACAGACACATTAAACTTTTCAATTTTTTTCTTGTTTTTTTTCCTAATTTTTTTTTTTCAGATTTTTTTTTATTTGCTCTCATTTTTCTCTCTGCTGCTACCACTGATCTTTTTGTCCAGTCCACCCTATTGCTGCATCTGTTTTCTGTCATATCTTTCCCTGCAAGTCCAATTCAGCACAGGCTCTCTGTTGCATCAGAAGACCTCTCATTCAGAGATTTGCTGTTCTCTCTTGACAAGCTGACAGTCAAAGCTTCCTCTTTGTGAATAACCCTATGCATTATTTTAAATCCAATAGATCCTTTCTGCGAGAGAGCCTTCATCAGCATCAGGGAGGCTGAGAGGGAGCTGGATACTTGGTTCCAGGCACAGTCTGCACCTGAACCGCAGCATCTGGTCAACCAATCAAAACCCCCCCCACTGACACACAAGGTAAGCAAGCAGGCAGAAGATGCCAATGAATGGAAATTTGAAAGGGCGAGGCGCAGCAAGAGGAAGAAGCAGCTTCCCCAGAACCCTGAGGTGCCCCTGCAGAACCGCTTTGCCACTCTGCAGACTGAAGAAGTAAGACCTGGCACCTTGGGGGAGGCGCTGGAGCTGTGCAAGGTAGCCTGACTGGCTCGTGTGATAACTAGCGCTACCAAGAAAAAGAGATGAGTGGTAGTAGTGGGTGACTCCCTCCTGAGCGGTACGGAGGCACCCATCTGCCGACCCGATGAGCTCTCTTGGGAGGTATGCTGTCTCCCGGGATCTTGTATCAGGAATGCCGCCGAGAGAATACCTAGCCTCATACAGCCCACAGACTATTATCCACTATTGGTGTTTCATGTGGGTGCCAGCGACACAGCTGGCAGCAGCCTGAGAAACATCAAAAGGGATTTCAGGGCCCTGGGTACAACAGTCAAAGACTCTGGGGCACAGGTGGTTTTCTCATCAATCCTCCCAGTTGAAGGGCAGGGACCTGAAAGGGCCAGAAGTATCTGGCAGGTCAACTCGTGGCTCAGGGAGTGGTGCTACAGCCAGGGCTTTGGGTATCTAGACCACGGGGCGTGCTTTGAGAAGCCTGGGCTGCTAGGGGCAGATGGTGTGCACCTAACTGAGAAGGGGAAGAGTGTGCTTGGACAAAGGCTTGCCAGACTTGTCCGGAGGGCTTTAAACTAGTGTTGCTGGGGGAGGGGGAGCACAGTTCAGCCCACTGCTGTCAGCATGGCGCCAGTGCCAGCACCGAGTGCCCAGAAGCTGAGGAAGGATCGCAGGTATGTGCAAATGAACTTAAACTGCGGTCCAAAAGAACTCCTGTCGCTCCAGCCAGCAAGTCGGCTTTATCAGGGGCCCAGCTGAAGCGTCTCTATACCAATGCACACAGCTTGGGCAATAAACAGGAAGAGCTGGAGATGTGTGCACACGAGCAGGGCTACGACCTTGTTGGCATCACAGAGACGTGGTGGGACGACTCATACGACTGGAGCATGAACATGGAGGGGTACAGGCTTTTTAGAAAGGACAGGAAGGGAAGACGAGAAGGGGGTGTCGCTCTCTACGTCAGCAACCGGCTGGAGTGCATGGAGCTCCGCCTGGGGATGGAGGAGGAGCTGACAGAGAGCTTATGGGTCAAGATTAGAGGATGAGGATGGACAGGGGATGTTACGGTGGGGGTCTGTTACAGGCCGCCTGGCCAGGAGGACAGAGCAGATGAAGCGCTCTATAGCCAGATAGGAGCAGCGTCGCGGTCACAAGCCCTGGTCCTCATGGGGGACTTCAACCACCCTGACATCTGTTGGAGAGACAACACGGCAGGGCACAGGCAGTCTGGAATGCGTGGGTGATAACTTCCTCCTGCAGGCGATAGAGGAGCTGACAAGGAGGGGTGCCATGCTCGAACTTGTGATCACCAACAGGGAGGGGCTGGTGGGGCATGTGGAACTGAAGGACAGCCTTGGCAGCAGCGACCACGACATGGTGGAATTCAAGATCCATGGGGCAGCAAGGAAACTACACGGCAAGCTCTCAGCCCTAGACTTCAGGAAGGTGGACTTCGGCCTCTTCAGGGACCTGATGGGCAAAGTGCCATGCGAGGCTGCCCTGGAGGGAAGAGGGGGCCAGGAAAGTTGGTCCACATTCAAGGAGCACCTCCTCCAAGCTCAGCAGAGGTGCATCCCGACGAAGAACAAGTCGAGCAAAAAGACCAGGCGGCCCACGTGGATGAGCAAGAAGCTCCCGGACCAACTGAAAGTAAAGAAGGAAGCCTACAGAGGGTGGAAACGGAGGCAGGTAGCCTGGGAGGACTACAAAGAGGCTGCGCAGGTGGCCAGGGATCGGGTGAGGAAGGCTAAAGCCTGCACGGAATTGAACCTGGCCAGGGATATAAAAAGCAACAAGAAAAGCTTCTATAGGTATGTAGGGCACAGAAGAAAGTCCAAGTAAAATTTAGGCCCCCTCCGGAAGGAAACTGGTGTCCTGGTTACCCAGGACATGGAGAAGGCTGAGGTACTTAAGGACTTTTTTGCCTCAGTCTTCACCGATAAGGGCTCTTGTCTCACCACCCAAGCTGTGGAAGGCACAGGCAGGGACTGGGAGGACGAAGAACCGCCCACTGTACTCGAAGAGCAGGTTCGGGAACATTTGAGGAACTTGAAGGTGCACAAGTCCATGGGACCTGATGAGATCCATCCGCGGGTCCTGAGGGAACTGGCGTATGAAGTTGCCAAGACTGGCCATCATATTTGAGAAATCGTGGTGGTCTGGTGAGGTCCACGATGACTGGAAGAGAGGGAACATAACTCCCATTTTTAAAAAGGGGAACAGGGAGGACCCAGGCAACTACAGGCCGGTCAGCCTCACCTCTGTGCCTGGCAAGGTGATGGAGCAGATTCTCCTGGAAACCATGCTAAGGCACATGGAGAGCAAGGAGGTGGTTGGTGACAGCCAGCATGGCTTCACCAAGGGCAGATCGTGCCTGACCAATTTGGTGGCCTTCTATGATGGGGTGACAGCATCGGTGGACAAGGGATGAGCAACGGATATCATCTACCTGGACTTGTGCAAAGCTTTTGACACTGTCACTCACGACCATCCTTCTCTCTAAACTAGAGAGGCATGGGTTTGATGGACGAACCACTCGGTGGATAAGGAGTTGGCTGGATGGCCACACTCAGAGAGTGTTGAACAGGCCCGGCCCTGTTCAACATCTTTGTCGGCAACATGGACAGTGGGATAGAGTGCACCCTCAGCAAGTTCGCCGATGACACCAAGCTGTGTGGTGCCATCGACACGCTGGAGAGGAGGGATGCCATGCAGAGGGACCTGGACAGGCTGGAGAGGTGGGCCCGTGCCAACCTCATGAAGTTCAACCAGGCCAAGTGCAAGGTCCTGCACATGGGTCGTGGCAATCCCAGGCACAAATACAGGCTGGGCGGGGAATGGATGGAGAGCAGCCCTGAGGAGAAGGACTTGGGAGTGCTGGTG
>JAAGAY010010090.1:3883-23337 GCA_011801015.1 Ardeotis arabs | reverse complement strand
CTGGAGTACTGTGTCCAGTTCTGGAGCCCCCAACATAAGAAGGACATGGACCAGTTGGAGAAGGTCCAGAGGAGAGCCACGAAGATGATCAGAGGGATGGAGCACCTCTCCTATGAGGACAGGCTGAGAGAGTTGGGGCTGTTCAGCCTGGAGAAGAGGAGGCTCCGGGGAGACCTGATAATGGTCTTCCAGTACCTCAAGGGGGCCTACAAGAAAGATGGGGAGACACTGTTCAGCAGGGCCTGTTGTGATAGGACGAGGGGTAATGGTTTTAAAATAGAAGGAGATAGATTTAGATTGGCTATTAGGAAAGAAATTTTTACTATGAGAGTTGTAGAGCACTGGAACAGGTTGCCCAGAGAGGTGGTGGATGCCCCACCCCTGGAAACGTTCAAGGCCAGGTTGGATGAGGTTCTGAGCAACCTGATCTAGTCAGGGATGTCCCTGCTTCTTGCAGGGGGGTTGGACTAGATAACCCTTGAAGGTCCCTTCCAACTCTAACCATTCTATGATTCTATGATAATGTGTCTGTTTTCTCTCATCTCAGTCATCTGCTTCCTGTGCATCCCTTATTGCATTCACAAGCCTCAGCATGTACTGAAGTATCTTGGCTATGGACCTCATCTCCTGCAGGGAGAGGAATCACTGTGTTGTAGCTTGCTGCATCTCTCAGTGTCGGCTTGAGTTTCTGTAATCAGGACACAGCTTGTGCATGTCGACTTGTATTTCAGTTTCTTCTAGATGAGTAATGTTCAGAATAAAATTGGAGTGCAAACTCTAAACTTTCTTAGGAATACAGAATGAAGTCATATCATGGACCACTCTGTGTAACTTATTAGTTGCCAGATATTTTCCTTCATGTCTTTAAAAGTCATCTCCCCTTCCACAAGCTACTGCTGTACTTCTTGTCTATTTGGACCAGCATCTGTGGAGGCCTCATGATTCATTGTTTTTAATGGCCCAAACTAAGCAAAGTAAGAAACAAGTACTTTGCCTATATCATGAAAATTCAAAATAGCTGTCTCCCTAGTGATGAATTATATACTTATTGGTACTATCACTCAGTACATATGGATCCTGTAGACTCAACATAAAGAATTAGCAAGGAAGTAATAGTGTATAATACTCTATATGTTCTCTTCTAGAATGAAGAGAAAAGGCTATATTTTTAGTATGGAAAGCTCTTCTTTCTTTTTGACTTCTACATTCCCATATTGCAGAACTGCTCAATTTAGAGTATTTTCACCAGCAAAACTCACATGTAATTGCTATTGTGTTATACTCTAGAGTCATTATCTCTTTGTTTGACTCCTACATTTTTGGTTTACACCATGTCTGCTTAGTTTTATTATCACTTAAATAAATTAAATTACATCCTGTCATGTTCCCCTCTCCATGCATTGCTTCTCTGTTCTTACTAGCTACCTAATCTTTTTAATGTAATATTTCCATTCTCTTCTGCTTTCTCCACACCTTTTCTCTGTTCAATTCTTCCTGTACCATATTTGCTATAGGAAAATCTCCAAGCTAAATCCCAAAATGTTTAGAATTTTATTGTACTGTAAATACTTAACTTGAAGCTTTTGCTTTAACTGCGTATAATAAACAAGCTGCAGCTTTCTGCCATTGCTCTTTACCTGTGCTGAAATTATTTTATGGTCTAGCTGATAATGAAGTAGTCTATAGCTGTCTTGACTGTGCTTTCTTCCGATGTTGTCAATAAGCTTCATCATAAAGTTTGCTGCTTCTCCAGGGCTAATTTATATTAATATTCACATCCATTATTTTTTCCTTCAATTTGACTTGCACCTGTTTATGTCTGGTCACCGCGCTCTGTTCAAGTTGGGTTATACATTTTCAACTTCTAATCTAGTGCTTTATTATAAGCCATGTTATGACTGAATGATGTAGAACCTCCTCAAGAAAATGTGAATGATGAAGCAGCTACTAAATTCAGGCTTCAAACATAGATAGAATCATTTGTCCTTACTGAAAGACCTAAATCTTTTCTCCTCCTGGTAATCATTCAATAACGGTGCCCAGAGAAGGAGCAACAGGAACCTCTGAAGGGTACCCGGAGTTTGCTACTTATCTGAGCTGAACCTTCAGAGTGCACATCACTGCGTAAGAGCTTCTGTGAGTTCACTGAGGAATCCAGCTCATCTTATGTGTGCCAGCAGAAAAGCAGCATTTAAGATATTGACTGGAGATTGTTTGACACACAGCTATTTATGCTGTATAGAGAGCCCTCCCCTCAACCCAGACCAAAAAATAGTTTTAAGAACATTTCTAACAATTGTGAGCAGAATGTGTGCAATGCCTTTGGAAAAGCAGCAGAACTTCACTGTGTTTTCTTTTACTTCTGTCAGCACATGAGCTAAAGGGGTCCAGAGACATAGAAGCACAGCTCGAGTATGTCTTGGTGGCCCTTGCAGTTCAAGTTTCCACTCTGATCTCTCATTGCATGCTAAAGAGTCTTCTTGAGTGTCATTTTTCACTAGAAGAAACATCTTCTTGAAGACTATAGTATTAGTTCCTCCTCTGGCCCCTGTACTGAACTATGGCTACACTGCAGCCTTTCAAATGAATGAAGGAATATGCTGGACAACTGGGTATTAAAGGTGGTTTATGTTCAGTTTATGGATTTACCACTGTGTTTGCTAAGGAAGCCTTTACTATTATTAAGTAATGCTTGCCTTAGGTTAAGGTACAATGCAAATCACTCATTGCAGTGTCACAGTGTGCTAGTTTTGACTGGGATAGAGTTAATTTTCTTCATAGTAGCTAGCAGGAGGCTATCTTTTGGATTTGTGCTGGAAACAGTGTTGATAATACAGGGATGTTTTTGTTATTCCTGAGCAGTGCTTACACAGAGTCAAGGCCTTTTCTACTTCTCACACCACCCCACCATCGACTAGGCTGGGGGTGCACAAGAAGTTGGAAGGGGATACAGCTGACCTCAACTGACCAAAGTGATATTCCATACCATATCATGTCATGTTCAGCACTATAAAGCTGGAGGAAGAAGAAGGAAGGGATGACATTTGGAGTTATGACGTTTATCTTCCCAAGTAACTATTACACATGATGGAGCTCTAATTTCCTGGAGATGACTGAACACCTGCCTGCTGATGGAAAGTAGTGAATGAATTCCTTGTTTTGCTTTGCTTGCATGCATAGTTTTTGCCTTGCGTATTAAATTGTCTTTATCTCAACCCAGGAGTTTTCTCACTTTTACTCTTCCAATTCTCTCCCCTATCCCAGCTGGGGGGGAAGAGTGAGCAGCTGTGTGGTACTTAGTTGCCGACTCAGGTTAAACCATGACACACAGTTAAGAACCAGATAAGTCATTGACGTTTTTATAAGATTAGTGAGAAAGTGAAAGAGAAAATTTGCTTAATCTACACATGCTTTCTATTAGATCAGAAGACGACTCATTCAGATCCAGATGCTGTTTTGCCCTAGCAAGTTGATCTCTTATGTCCTTCCTGTCAGAGATCTTTCATCAGCATAGTACTTCATCTTAGTGGAATGTCTTAATTTTTAAGCCAACTTCCACTTTGAAGTGCCCCAGAAAGTCAGATATATATTTTTTTTCTGAGAATAATCCTGTTTTTTCCTTGTTGAAATCATAGACTAGCCATATATTTTTATTATAATAACAATTCTTCTATTTCCTTGAAGACACAATACCTTCTTGTTAGGCCAATATATTGTCTCCTGGTACTTGACTAAGGAGCAATAACTGTCATCTGGAATTCCGGTAACTCACTGGTGTGTTTTAGTGTAAGAAGTCTTACACCAGATGTTGTATTCTGTCACTTAAACATCTAGATGGGATAAACATATATCTTGCACCTTGATTGAGAGCAGGTGCAAGGGTTGTTAACCGGTTTAGAGATTGCAATTCACCCACTGACCACAAGCCTCTTTATTCTCAACAGTGTAGCTATGCTCAGTCATTCCTCTCTTTTCTATTCCATGTAGTATAAAAGCAGAATATTCCAACACAAAAGCACTAACCTCCTTCAAACAACAAAAAAAAGATAATAGTATTTCAAACAGATTAATGCTGAGCTCTGTTTTAGAAGAACTTTATCACTCCCAATACTGATTTTTTTTTTCACTTGCATTGAATAGATATTTTTAGAAAGTGGAGGAGTATGATTTTCATTTACTATTGAAGTTTTGATTATTTTACACAGCTTAAGTTTCTCTCTGCAGCTACGAAGGCTATATCTTGACAATGACATATAATTTTGTTTGTAAAATCAACCTGCAGCATAGATGATGTTTACAGATGATATCTAACTACTGTCCCAAATTTGTAATGAAAAATAAGAAAAGAAGCATAAAAAATGGCAGCAGTACTTCATTTTCCAATATAAATAGTCCAAGAAACAACTTTTAGCCCTTCTTGAAAAAGCACTATCAGCATGAAGTCTTAGCTTAGATTCCTTCTCTTGTATAATGAATATACAGTGCAGCACAATTATACTGGCTTACTCTGCAGAAAATCTTCATTAATGTTTTTCAAAAACCTTTTGGACAAATTGCCCCATTTGTTGCACGCATCCATTTACTGCAATTTAATTTACTTATATTGGTTGCTCCCTGTTTCTTGGCAGAATTAATATCACCAGAGTTCAGTAGCTGTGTGCTCTCATCTGGTTATCACTGTGCTGTAGACAGTGCTCAGGTTCCTCTCATTTGGTTTTTGGGTTTTTGTTTGTTTGTTTGTTTGCTTCTTTTTTCAAATCTTTTTCAGGATTCTTGAAATCCTTTATTTTCTTTCATGTGCCTACTGTCAAGGTTGTGAGCCCAGCATTGCAACTCTTGCTTGTACTATTTCTCCCTAAGCTTCATTTCTACCCAGCTTTACTGAGATGTGATAGTATTCAAATCCCATTTTTCTCCTCTGTAAGTATGTTCTGGTTTTGGCTGGGATGGAGTTAAATGCTATGGTTTAGATTTAGAATGGGATTTGGTATGTGAAGAATATTGATAATAAACTGATGTTATTAGTTGTTGCTAAGAGATGAAGGACTTATTTCAGTTTCCAAAGTTTTGCTAATGTGCAGGTGCAAGAAGCTGAGAGAGGTATAACCAGTACAGCTGACCCAAACTGGCCAAAGGAAGTGTTCCATGCCATAGATGTCATTCTCAGTATATAAGTAGGGGTTGGCCGTTCAGTAAGCCCTTGGAAATCGCTGTTCTGAGGTCACTGCTCAGAATCATTCTGAGATCGCTCTCAGTTCTGCTCTGCAATTGCTACTCAGGGACTAGCTAGGTGTCAGTAAGCAGGTGGTGAGCGGTTGTTTTCCTTGGGTTTTGTTTGTCTTTCTTTTTGTTACTTTCCTTTTCATTACTACTACTACTATTACTACTACTGTTACCACTACTACTACTAAATTGGTTTTGTTTCAATCATTAAACTAGCTGGGTGTCAGTTAGCAGGTAGTGAGTGGCTGGTTTTTTTTTTTTGTTTCTCTTTCTCTTGGTTGTTTTCCTTTTCATTAATAATAATAATAATAATTTGTTTTTATTTCAATCATTAAAATACTATTATTTCAACCCATGAGTTTTCTTACTTTTACCCTTCTGATTCTTTCCCCATTCCACTGAGGAAGGGATGAGTAAGGTGAGCAAGTGGCTGTGTGGTACTTAGTCTTCAACTGAGCTTAAACCATGACAAAGAGAAACAATACACTTGGCTTGTTTGGCACAGGCAATGTGCTTCTCTGTCCCATGTGATTTATTTTCTTCTCAAATGGGGCAATGCTCAAAACCAATATCACACAATTCCTCTTACTAGCTTTTCTAATGAAATGGAATTCTAAAAGGAACTGGAATAACAGCCACATGATGCTGATCTTTAGCCACAGGGTAGAGTCACATAGCTCAAAGAGTCAGATTTGGGAGGGGAATCTCTGGCAGAAAGAGGACAAACAAAAGTGGCTGCACAGAGCTCTTTACTAGGACTGTGAGCAAGGATGTGCTTGAGCTGATGGTGTGGGAAATTGCCTAGCACATTTCCAAAGGGTGAAAATGTGAAAAAGTTTCAGAGCTCTCTGTGAAAAACTGTGGCATTGCTGCAATATTTGGCCCCTGTCAAAATGCCTGTGCATACTACACAGATAGCTATCCTCAAGGAAAGCCAAAAGCTTAATATTTCTGCCTTTTTCTAAGAAGAGACATACTATGACTCTGGGCTAGATTTTATTAAGTTATTTTATAACCATCAG
Organism: Ardeotis arabs; assembly: GCA_011801015.1. NCBI lineage: Eukaryota > Metazoa > Chordata > Aves > Otidiformes > Otididae > Ardeotis > Ardeotis arabs. The sequence goes on along the minus strand of JAAGAY010010090.1, from coordinate 17,092 downwards.
GCCATCAGCCTTCTTAGGGTTTTATTTATTTGTTTGTTTGTTTGGTTTTTTTTTTGTTTATTAAGTACCAGCACCCTACCTATTTCTGGAAACAGAATAAATATAAATGTTAGAAGGAGCAACCTCTGTGTGTATGTATAGAGAGAAAACAATGTGAATTGGTTAGGAACTACTCATTGAGTTCTTCTTGGATCCTCCATAAAACAAATGGGTCTCTTCTGCTACCCTAGACTATCTTTTAGGATGAGGATACACACCAATCTCATTCAAAAATGATTAAAGAAGTTTTAATATCACTAAGCCTTCTAGCCAATGTCTGTCTAAAAAAAAAAGAAAAAAAAATGTTTACTCTAGTACTAATTTCTACTGTTAATTAAATGGTGTTCTCATTTTACTGTTGTTTTGGTTTTTTCCCCCCTGATCTGCAGCAGCTCCTGAACCGGTCACATGTAAGTTAAATGTTCCAACAACCTGTCTTTTAAAGTACAGACTTTACCTTAATGATTGATCGGTAGTGGTCTTCTAACATGATGATAATTTGAGCCCTCAAGAACAGTCCTAACTTCAAATGATAAGAAGTGATGCACTCAGTAACTCCAAAGTCAGGAAACAATAGCTGGCTGATTCTTTTTCCTTCCTAATCGACTTCCTATGAAAGTTACCATAAAAGTTTCATTGCTTAAAACTAGAAATGGCCAGAGCCAGTCTGAATTATAGATACTAAACCAAATATTTCATGTTAACACTAATGTTGGAGTACCAACACTGATATCTTGGCATGAAAGCTGAATTTTGCTGGGTTAGGGGGAGAAATAAGAGAGCCATAGAGAATATAGAGTTCTAATAAACATAGGAATAAAAAGAAAATAGTAGTCCTTATGTTCAAAAGAATAAAGTGAAATAGAGATACAGAAGACTTAGAGAAAGACAAGAATATGCAGAGAGATCTGTGGGGGAAAAAATAAGTCAGAAAAACAAAGATAAAAAAATGAGAGACACTAAGAAGGGAAAAGGATGAGCAATAATAAACAGAAGAGCTTTTTAATATCAATGTAATTCTCATACCCCCTCATACTCCTATCACCTGTTCTTTTGAGCTTATTATTTTTTCTAAGTAAGTTTACATATCATAGAATAGGAATAATGCAAGATTGACTCAGTACATAGGGGTTTCTTGTTGTTTTGTGAGGTTTTTTTTTTACAATTATGTACAATTACATGATAAAATTGGTGTCACTGCCAAGAAAAGCTATCCCCAATACTTTTATGTCTCTGACACATTGTTAGGACTGTTTGCAAAGAAATATGTAGAAATTCTATGTTCAGGACTTTGTATATGTGTCTGTGTCTATGTATATACAAGATAGATATATATATATAAAATACATTAAAATAATATTTGTATAATACTTATGTATGAAAATACATAAATATGAACTCTGAAGAGAGTGAAATAACTATTCAAAGTAGCCAAAAAGAGTAATTTCTATATGTTGAAGGGCTCTGGGAAGTTATTTTATTCAATGCATTGCAATATAAATTACTGGATTATTTTATGTAATAAAAATTTGACAGCTTTTGGTGGGGAAATTTAATTAGTGCTATAGTCCAATATTTGAATATTTTCCTTGGACTGAACAATTTGGTAAATTGCATGAGGAGCAAAGCAATATTGGGTATAGGTGGTACAGTTATCTCTATGCTTGTGATGCTTATGATGTGATTTGAGAAACCTCAGCTACTACTGCAGTGCTAGATACACTAATATTTCACATTTATGTAACCTCAACATATCTCAAAGCACCCAGGAAATGTTCAAAGGATATACTACCTTTTTGCAGATGGAGAAGCTGCTGTGCAGAATGATTATTATTACAAAGTAATTTGATCATACACCCAAGAACAGAAATGATTTCTGGTCACTTGTATTAGAGAGGCCTGCACCATTTTATTTTTCTCTTAGCATCTTTGGGCTGTTCATTTTTGACCTAGTTTCATTTGCAGTTTCCTCTTTATTTCTCAACATCCAACCCATTTAAAGCAGTTGAGCTCACTCATAACAGACAGATGTTCATTCATCATCCTGTCCTGTGGAAGCTATAATTTCTCTTTTTTTTTTGTATTCCAAAGTTTGTTTTTTCCTACCCAGTTTTGTATAGTCTCTGTGAAAAGTCAGATGTAGTTAGAAAATTAAGTGTAAACTATAAACCTCTTCAAAATGATGCTTACCAACAGACAATGGCCAACTGGGTATTTATTGATGGCAAGAACAAGAGAAAAAAAAGAGTTAATACATTAAAACATTAGCCCTTTAATAATAGATTTTGAAGTGGGCACTAGTACTTCAAATATGTAGTTAATTACTTGCTTTTCTTCTAATGTTTAGTTTTACTAAAATATTGTTAAAAATTTATAACTGATGTGATCAGGAATTTTTTTTCCAGGAATCAAATACTGTGATGTGTTATTTTGATGTAATAAAGAATAATATAGGATCTCAACATTCTAATGTAATTTAAAGTTTGAACAATTTGGAAATATTTATATTGAAACCTAAGTATTTTGGGCTTCTAAATCAGACTTAGAGATTCAAATTAAAATACAAATGGATTATTAATTAGAAATCATATCTCATTTTTGCAGGAGAAGGGAGAGGACTTTTCTACATGGTCTGTAACCTTGCAAAGAGCTCCTACAAAATCACATCCAGACCATAACTTAGAAATGCCATTTGTGCTATAATAATGCCAGAGTTCTCATTCATGCCTTTATCTCCTAAAGTCTGAATTATTGCAAAGGCTGTGAAGAAAACTTCCTATGAAATTAAATATCATTCAGATGATAGGACAAATGCCTATACACCTGTCCTAACAGCATATATGAAGGGCAAATATAAGTGCCTTGAAATACATCTTTTTTAATATTGTCTTAAAATATATTGTGTTTTTAAACAGGTCTAGAGCGACAATATTTCAACACAACAGTGTCGCAGGCTGCCTTAGAAGAAGTGCTCGCTCCTGAAGGCTGAGGGAGCTGATCCTTGCCTTTTTCTCAGGACTGGTGAAATACATCTGATCCAATTCCAGGATCCTCAGTTCAAGCAAGAAATTGACATACTGGAGTGAATCCAGTGAAGGGGCCGTGAATATGATTAAGGGACTGGGGCATCTGAGGAGAGACTTTGAGAGCTCAGAATATTTACCCTCAAAGTGAAAAAGCTTAGGGTGGTGGTGGGATCTTATATATGTGCCTAAATACCTGCTAGAAGGAAGTCAAGAGGATGAAGCCTCTTCTCGGTGCAGAGGGTACAAAGCGAAAAAGAAGGAATTCCATTTAAACATAAGAAAAGCCTTTTTTACTTTGAGGGTAGTCAAGCACTGGAACTAGTTGCGCAGAGAGTATGTGGATTTTCCATCCTTGGAGATGTTCAAAACCCAACTGGGCAGAGTTCAGAGGAACCTGTTCTAGCTGACCGTGCTCTGAGCAGGGGAGTTGGATCAGATGATCTCCAGAGATACCTTCCAGCTTCAAGTATTCTGTGACTTTGTGGGATTTTTTAAAATTTCAAATTATATAACAAACTTGTTCTCATGTGGTATAGACATTTATCAGTTCATCCCTTGAGATGGGTTAAGTGTAATTTTTTTTTTTTTATTTTGTAAAGCACATAATTTCAATATTCTTTGAAAGGCCACATAGAAGATGCAGTCAGCTTAAGGTAAGTTGCTCCTTCTGTTGGAATTTGTTCTTCAAGGCACTTTCAAGGTTAAAGCCTTACTAAAAGTATATTCTTGTAGAACCTGGTAAAATATAGGAAAAAATATCTCTTGACATTTTGTACATTCAATTAATGTACTGAGAACTAGAAACTGTTGAAAAAGAGGAAAAATGAAAAAGAATAGGCATTATGACCTAGCATAGGCATTGCTATGGCCTATTTATTTTCATGTCCTAATTTAAAATATTTAAGTCTACCTAATTGTAATTCTTGGACAGACAGCAGTATTGAGAAATCAGTCATTACTTCCTCTTGAGTTACACAAGGGAGCTTGCTAACAAGATGTGATATCTCAATTAATATAACTGTATTTGGAAATAATGCTTGATGAGTATTCTTATTCACAAATTCCAAATAGCATGGATTTTTTTCTGGAAACCCTTTGGAAAATTCTGGAAGTCTACTTGCTGAAATATATTCTCAGAGTGTACATGGTCAATAAAATTCTACAGAGGGGGGTGGAGTTCACTATCCGTAAAATTTGTTCAGAAAAGTTTAGGGCAAAAATAGAGACTGAATGCAGAATATTTTGGTCCAGGGACATTGACACTGTTGAAAATACATGGCAACCCAGTGATTCCTTTTCAGCTGTGACTTTGTCTAAGCTGGAATTAAGGATCTCCTCCTGATGTTTGTTCTTGGCTTGCAGGTCTATACTGGGGGAATGGGGTTGAGGAGAAAGAACTGACAGATGCTTTAATAGGAATAGTCCAATTTCAGCACTTGGCAATTCTTGAAACTTGTGGTGTGGAATGAAATAGAGAGAGATTGCACTCACGAGTATCTCCTATAATTCAAAGCTCAGAGAAATGGTCATTACTAATAAGCATAGAGTTGAGAACACTGGAAGAATAACTGTAGCTAGCAAAGATGTTACTAAAGCAGACTGGGAATTCAGAGACATGTTCCTGCTGTAAGAAAGCACAAAGCTCACTAGTGGCACTGAGATGAGTAAGAGCAGCACTAAGACCAACATGGATGACTCCACCATCTGACAAGGAGGTACCAGTCAAGGACATCTTTTTCTCTTTGTTATCAGCAGCTCATTGAGCTGTCAGTTCATATTGATCAACTCAGGAGGAAAATTATCTCTTTTACTGCTGTGAGATATCTTTCTTAGGTCTCACTACCACCTGATGTAAAGCTCTTGCAGCATTTATGACTTTACGAAAATGATCTGTCAAAGAGGATCAATTCCTTTTGCCACTTCTGCCAGAAGTTTATAGTGTCATAGATGTTCAAACTCTAAGGTCCCAACCAGAGCTGGAGATGTTAGTAGAAACCTTTATTTTTCTCTATCTCAAAAAGCAGAGTAGGATTGCTGCTCAAGAAAATATTCCTTCAAGGACCTTTTGAGCACAATCTGCTATGACCATTGCTGCACTGCTCTATATCAGCAATGAGCCAAGATTTCTTAGCAGGTATAATGGCCTTTCAGGAGAAAAAAGACTTGAAAGCAAGAGGCATTTACATTTTATATCTAAGGCCAAATATTTCAGGCTTCAAACAGGCAAAGATAGGCCTCCCTCCTCCAGAACTGGAATTTATCACTCTCCATTTATTTGTTTGTTTACTTGCTTATCACAGTAGAATGAAAGATGGTCCTTGGAGTCCTGAAAAAAAAAACCAGTCTGTGGGTGCTAGAGCTGTTAGCTGAGAGAACTGAGAAGGAACGGAAGAGGAGTTAGGAAAGCTTTATTGTCTAAATCTTCAGCTCACATTACCAAGAGACTTGGGACATGCATATGCAACCTGAATTCTTCCACCGGGAGATAAGAGTTTTGTATGCAGAATGCAGCAGAAGTAGACAGACAACGCATTCTCACTGCATTTGGCTGAAAAAGCCTGATAAAGTATTCTGATTTTGTGAAAAGTCTGAAAACCTGATGAAATATTTTTTTTCATCATCCACATTCTTACTCAACTCTAACCTCTGGTAACATATCCATGTCTGGTCAATGAACTGGAGAGCTAGCTCAAAGCTGTCACAAAGCGACTAAAAAGAATGCATAAAGCCAATGATTCATTGAAAAATCTTGCTACATGTTTTCAAGAAGAGAGAGCTACTTTTAACAAAAAAAAAAGCCCTAAAGAAAAAAAAATCCTACAATTAGTAGCATTTCTGACCAGATTAAAAGCCAAAGATAGATATATATACATATCTAACAGAGAAAAAGGAGAAAAGATAATTCTTACTCATGTAATGAAGCCTTGGCTTTGATTTTTTTATCTTGTCCTCAGAACACAAATATACTAACAGTTAAGACAGATTTTACTGTATGTAAGAATCCATTGGGATTTTATTAATTTCTTACTACCTTAAGTAGATCTTAATACTAGCATTTCCTCTTTACTTTTCCCTCCTTTGCCAGGAAGCTTGTGAAATTCTGGCACCATGAGCATCAACAGGACCAGTTTCCTTGGTGTCCAGATGTGAATCGAGTTTAAGCATTAATATTTTACTAGTGTGTGCACATACACAAACAGGCCTGCAGTAAAGTACCATATAGTTTGAGATCATTTCAATTAAAGTTAGTTTAGAGCTCATTGTTACATGTGATTTCACAAAGTGATAATTTAATGCTCTAAATTACTACTCTATTCCTCATAGAAAGTGACACTCATGACCACATAATAAAATACTTTATGGCCTGTTGTTCAGAGTCATAATTCCACTTTGCTGCAGTAGGAGGAAGCCACAAGTCATTCCACTCTAGCTGCCGTTAGGGGATGTATTGCCTTCCCAGCCTATGCACTGCAATTAAAAAACCTGACAGCCTCTCATCCACAGATGGCAGAAGCTGCTAAAGCTGTTAAACTGGCATTCAGTCAGTTGGCTTTTGGTCCGGTTGTTCAGATATAAAAGCCTGTTTAAGCAGAAAAGAAAATAGGCTGTTCATGTTCAGTTAGTATAAAACTCTTCTGATGAGGCTTTGTGTCTTTATCTGTTCCTTCAGCTGCTTTTAATTAATGCTTTGAAGACATCGTGTGTTTTGGATTTAAGGGCAGGAATAACTCTTTCTAACTCAGGTCCATATTAAACATCTTGATTGTGTGCAGCAGCCCTGTTTTTCCCCAGTGGACTCTCTACACAATAACTTATTAATAATAGGTACAGATTTTCTCATTTAGCAAGGAATACAATCCCAATCTATTTACAGTTGTTTGGAGAATCACAGCTTAGTATAGACTAAATGTATAGATAAATAAAAAGCTGTTTCACAGTTTGGTACAGAGCAGCCATTAAACTTCAGGGGTTATGGGAAAGCCCAGCAGCACAAGGCCTATAATTTGCAGGGAACTTGTGTGATCCTTCAGGACGAATCCCTAGGTAATATGTATCCACACTACTATTTTTTCAGCGGCTGTCCGGTGGGTGTAGTGCAAAGCAGCGGTTAGCACAGTGCTCTTCCGTAATGAGGAAAACAAAGTCCCCGGAAGGCCATAGAAAATGTAAGCAGGGCAAGACTCATAGCTGGCGCAGAGAGGTACAGAGGCACTTTGAACTTCTAAGGGACAATGTGTTAAAGGAAACCAAGCAAGGACCCAACAAGAAGACACACAGGTAAAAATTACAAAGGTAATGAAAGGCAGGTGAAGGTGGCAGCGCTGTGAGGTAGTGGTGCGCTGACATTGGTGATGCTGCTGCACTGCCTCATATGCTCATTGCTGTGGTATTTTCTGTTTAAATAAGGTAAAGTGAACAAACAAAGAAGTGTAATTGCATTCAAAATTTATAAAGGGAGAAATGAAATCACCAGAGAAAGCAGAAGTTGTCAAGGCACAGCAGGGCCAGGGGCTCCCTGGCTGGGAGCAGTGGGAGCCCCTCCAGGACAGGACCACTCCAGTCAGGAGCAGGGAGGCTGGGGGCACCGGGACACTCCCAGCCCTGGGTATCTGGCACCTCCCTGGGGATGGGCACTGGTCGAGACTGGGATATGGGCCCATGGGTGGTCCCAGCAAGGCAAGGCTATGGGGAGCTGGAGACTGGCCCTGCTGCAGCGGCAGTGGGGCAGGGAATGATGGCCCTGGGAGGGGTGACATGGGGTCCTGGGCTGTGGGCAAGAGGGGGAGGCCTGAGAGTGCCCCCAGGGCCTTGGAACAGGGTCTTGATTCTGCCTTCACAACCTGGCAGGAGCACTGATTACAAGAAAATTTTCTAGCACGAACAGGAGTTTCCTCACATTTCTACTGACTACAGAAATGACAGATAGAGGCGTGCCTGTCACCTCTCTGATGAAAGGGTTGTTCACTTCATGGGGGAGAGAGACATTATGGTAACGTTTCTTAAGAGGTGCACCAGAACGCCTTCAGAACTGTAAATAGCACATGCATTCAGGAGAGAGATTTGAACTTTTATGAAGCAATACTCCTTCAACATTGCATCTCCTACATTAGCGTTTAATGAACAAGTAATGGAGTAAGTACTGTTGAGTAGTTCACTATAATGTCCTTGAATAAAACACTTGGCTGTGAACGAAGCGTTAGCCAACAGAGTGAACTGAGGAACAAAATTTAAAGACTGATGAAATAACTGACTTTTTTTTTTAAGAAAGTTTGTGCATGGGTTATCTCATTGTAGGAAAATGCAGTAATCTATGGTTTAATAAAAAATCCAACATAAGCAAGAACTTCTCTTACTGTTAAAACTACTGTAATCCAAACACTTAAAGTCACCTCTGAGTTGTTTCAAAATTTGATAAAGTATTTATGGAGATCAATTAGAAGAACTTTAAATGTTAACAGTTACCAAAACTGACAGTAGTCTAAATATTTGGAAGTGTTTTAAATGTAAATATCCTGGAAGCTATTTACCTTTCATGTGCAATTTTATCTTAAGCTGCTTGTCAAACATGAAGACATCCTCCAAGAGGTAGCAGACATGTTTTAGTATTCCAATCACAAAGCAGTGTTGCAGTCATACAGCAACTAACAACTCTGTGTTGCACTTCATTATGCTGCAGTTGAACAGATTCTCAAATAACTGAATGGACAGATGTATGCACAGAGCTTGACAGCTAGCTGACTTGCACTAGCGTATGGACATGGGGAGAAGCAGAGAAGAGCCATGCTGTCTAATGGACTCAGTAAGAACTGTTTCCCCCTCACTTTCACCTTTAGATCATTTAAGTTATTTCAATAAGGTTAACTGGAGCTTGGGAAACCAAGAAGTCAGTCATCAAAGCTGCTAGTATAGAACCTAAGAATTCCTATGTATTTGAGGAATTTATTCACAAATTTATTTCCTAATATTTGTAGCATGGCTGCTTCTGGCAAGGATTCCCTCAGAGAGTGTTCACCTCACCATGGCAGGTCCTAGAACAAGCAGTGACTGAGTATGTCTCATTGTGAGACCCAGGATCTTAGTTTTCCATTCATCAAGATCAGAGATGTACACAGAGTGTACTGAGGCTTCCTTTTCTTGCAAATGTCTAGGCTTCCTTCTTTCACAGCAAAAGCTTAAAAGCAGGTGAGTGAATGCAATGCATACACAGGCAGGAACCTGATACAGGATCAGGATGCTGTGATATCCAGATGCAGGGACTTACAAGCACTACTTGAATTACCAATTTACATATAGCCTTTTGTAATGGAGGTTACAAGGGGAAGATCAAGCTATCAAAGAAAGAAAGATCTTTAAAAATAGAAATAGATCAGATAGGTCTGTCTAAAGTTGTCTATACACATTTAGAAGAGCAACATTAGCCCTTTATGTCCTTTACTATCTCTCTGTAGCTTTTGGTCTATTTCCACGGGTCTGATTTTCATTAAGAGATACTTGAAATATTTCGTAGCCACTCCATAGTATACAGCAGAATAGCATGTCAGCAGGCCTTGTTCTGATACTATTTTCAGCTTGTACTCAAATTCTGTTGCTTTTTAGGGTTTGGTTTTAACAACTTAAACAAATGAAGTGTACAAAACACAATTTGTAACTTCTTTATCTTCTTCTTCTACCTGGAGAGAACTACTCAAGACTCTCCTTTCTCCCTCCACAGAAAGCTGAACATCATCCTTTCAGCCTGCACTGCACTATTATGTTGTGAAGTTTCCGATTTTGGTTGGCATCTTCCTTTCAAGAAGAAGAACGTGCCTCTCCATGTTCTTCTTCAAACATAGAACTGATTTTGAGTATGCTTGAGTATACTTGAGAAAACGACATTTCTGTCTCATCTTTGGCCTAGTCTTATTTTTTTTAGACATGAACAACTTAGAGGCTGTGCTTTGCCACTCTCTTTCATGCCAATCAAGTGTATTGGTATTTACTTTCCATTTAAAATTGTATTACCTTTGAGTACACTGACTGTTGTTGCTGAGCTCACAGAAATGTTTTAAAAGCTCTGCTTCAACATTTTTTTCCTTGCTGCACGTATTAGGACTGTATTTAGCAATTATACTGCTGTGAAACCAAGATAGCCAGTCAGTTTATGGCTTATAATCCCCTGGAGTGATTCCTGTAAAATGGAATTTTGTGATTGGCTTCAAATCCTCTCTCTTGCATATATCACATTGTGGTCTCCTGTCAGACTTCTCCCATTCTTAAATCCTTGCCTTCTGAAATATCATCTATGATGAAGCTGTCAATTAAAAATGTTCAAAAAAGAAACATCATGATAATTGCTCACAGTTCAGTAAGCATAGTCATGTTTACTACAGTAAAGGTGATCAAATTCATGCATTACACACGTTATCTTAAATTTCCACTTTCATTCTATTCAAAAAAACATTTCCAGAAGAATATTATTTCACAGGAAGACAAGGAGTGAAAAAAAACCCCAAACAGACAAGAATACTCCCTAAATAAATATTTGTTTCTTCAAAGCACAGTTGTCTTTCCAAAGTTGCTGTAGACTGCTATGCGAGCTGAGTATACTTACTCCAGAAGCAGTGGCCCAATAAAGTCCAGTAATGCAGTCCTCCACATGAAATTACTAGAACATTAAAGCCTACTTTTTATAGGAGACACCGTTTACTTAGTCTAACTATCCAAAAATGCAACCTAAAAAGCTGTGGCAGATTTTTGGTTTTTGAGAGAAGGAACTGCAATAGAAAAATAATACTGGTAATTTTCAGATATTTTCTTCTTTTTAATGTATTATTTTTTCTCCTCCTACTCTGTATGGAAGTATTTCTTAGAGAAATGAACACAGCTGGAGGGATATGAAAAATAGTTATAATGAAACCCCAAACCACTTCTAAAACACACTTCTGTTCAGTATGTTGCTTAAGCAGAATACACATTGGGGTAGCATAAAAGGTTTATTAGCTTTTGGAATGAGTTACATAATTCACTCATTGCTTCATCAGTTCAAAGGAAAAAACAAACAAACAAAAACAGCTGTCCAAAGCTCGTAAGAAGAAATGTGTTGCCCTATTCTACTAGATTTTGTATTTTCCACTATAAATTTAGATGCACACTTAGAAAAAATAATTAGCATTGATAAATAACTGTAATTGGTTTAGTTATTCAGGAAGTAGAGCCGTTAAGGAATAACTGCCTTTTCAATAATACATCACTTTTTTTCTCAGATGTGGCCATGCTTGTCAATGACAAACACAGCTGAGAACATAAAAAGTTGCCAAAATAATTGCAAGTTCTTTCAGAACTGTTTTGCATTAATCAATCTTCATGAAGAAAATATTAAAGTTTACTTACAGAACAAAACATCTTTGAAAGTAAGTGGATTTTCCGTTACTGTTTTTAAACATATTGGGATGCCTTACATGTTACACCAAGAGTTTTCAGAATACCATATTATGTTAAATGTTGGAATGTTATTTCAATAAGCCCTATAACAATGTAGCAATAATGTATTCACTTCCCTAATAGAGATTTCTGAGAGAAATGGAAGGATATTGACAGCCAATAGTAATATATTGGTAACACAGAAAAGAACATACAGGAATATACCTCTACAATATCTTTACCTGCTTTAAGAGTTCAAGGTTCTTTGGTGACAGTTCAAGCTGGGGAATATATATATACTGCATTATAATATCTTAACTATCAGCCAATATTTTTCATATACAAAAGTGCCATGGGAGGCTGCCCTGGAGGGAAGAGGGGGCCAGGAAAGTTGGTGCACATTCAAGGAGCACCTCCTCCAAGCTCAGCAGAGGTGCATCCCGATGAAGAACAAGTCGGGCAAAAAGGCCAGGAGGCCCTCGTGGATGAGCAAGGAGCTCCTGGACCAACTGAAAGTAAAGAAGGAAGCCTATAGAGGGTGGAAACGGAGGCAGGTAGCCTGGGAGGACTACAAAGAGGCTGCGCGGGTGGCCAGGGATCGGGTGAGGAAGGCTAAAGCCTGCACGGAATTGAACCTGGCCAGGGATATAAAAAGCAACAAGAAAAGCTTCTATAGGTATGTAGGGCACAGAAGAAAGTCCATGTAAAATTTAGGCCCCCTCCGGAAGGAAACTGGTGTCCTGGTTACCCAGGACTGGAGAAGGCTGAGGTACTTAAGGACTTTTTTGCCTCAGTCTTCACCGATAAGGGCTCTTGTCTCACCACCCAAGCTGTGGAAGGCACAGGCAGGGACTGGGAGGACGAAGAACCGCCCACTGCACTTGAAGAGCAGGTTCGGGAACATTTGAGGAACTTGAAGGTGCACAAGTCCATGGGACCTGATGAGATCCATCCGCGCGTCCTGAGGGAACTGGCAGATGAAGTTGACAAGCCACTGGCCATTATATTTGAGAAATCGTGGTGGTCTGGTGAGGTCCCCGATGACTGGAAGAGGGGTAACATAACTCCCATTTTTAAAAAAGGGAACAAGGAGGACCCAGGAAACTACAGGCCAGTCAGCCTCACCTCTGTGCCTGGCAAGGTCATGGAGCAGATTCTCCTGGAAACCATGCTAAGGCACATGGAGAGCAAGGAGGTGGTTGGTGACAGCCAGCATGGCTTCAGCAAGGGCAGATCGTGCCTGACCAATTTGGTGGCCTTCTGTGACGGGGTGACAGCATCGGTGGACAAGGGACGAGCAACGGATGTCATCTACCTGGACTTGTGCAAAGCTTTTGACACTGTCCCGCATAACATCCTTCTCTCTAAACTGGAGAGGCATGGGTTTGATGGATGGACCACTTGGTGGATAAGGAGTTGGCTGGATGGCCGCACTCAGAGAGTGGTGGTCAACGGCGCAATGTCCAAGTGGAGACCCGTCACGAGTGGCGTCCCTCAGGAGTCCATGTTGGGCCCGGCCCTGTTCAACATCTTTGTCGGTGACATGGACATTGGAATAGAGTGCACCCTCAGCAAGTTCGCCGATGACACCAAGCTGTGTGGTGCCGTCGACACGCTGGAAGGGAGGGATGCCATCCAGAGGGACCTGGACAGGCTGGAGAGGTGGGCCCGTGCCAACCTCATGAAGTTCAACCAGGCCAAGTGCAAGGTCCTGCACATGGGTCGTGGCAATCCCAGGCACAAA